>JAGVSM010001179.1:0-87837 GCA_022494885.1 Micrasema longulum | reverse complement strand
GAATTTGTTACCCACTAAGTCCAAAGACTTTTCGGTGGGAAACATTTTTTTTATGACAGGTTTAAATGACATTTATTTTATTTGTATTTTACAGATTTATTTAAAAACGGGCACTATAAAGTATCAAGAAGATATTTCTTCAGTTCTTTTTTTTTCATTTGAAGATTTTTCATGTCAATGATGGTTTGTGGGAGATCATTGAACAATCTTGGAACGAACCAATTTAATGTTCGCTCTCCGAAGTAATTTTTAATTCGGGGAACAGACAGGGAGCCACAGGGAGGATTTCTAAAATTGTTTGCTAACAAATTGAACATAACTGGAACCACATATTTTAGAGTTCTTTTACCATATTTGTTGCTTGTCTTTGGAATCACTAAACCTTCATTTTGTGCGAATCTTGTGTAATAACCATGTTCCAATCAATTTTTTAATTTATCACTTTTTCTTTGTTCCAAAATGATCGAAGCATTGCTAAAAATATGAAAGATCATCTTGTTAAGATACGTCTTTATCCTTACTGACTTCTTTTCATTTTCAGTTATACACATATTAGAATTGATTACCCACTAAGTCTATAGACTTCGGTGAATCTTGAATACCTTTAATTTTCACAAAAGCTATGAAACCAGTCCACGGTTATTCCAAATTTGTGGATTTAAGTATCACTCATCTTTTGTTTCCGTAACATTAAAAAAGCTCTTTTTAAAATGAAGGAAATATTTCAGAATTTATTGAAACTACACTCTCTTCAAAAGACAGCAGTATTTTTAAAAAACCTGGAAACTACAGCAGTATTTTAGAATATGTAGAGATTACACTCTCTTCGAATGACAGCGGAATTTGAAAATATATGGAAACTACTCTCTATTCAAATGACAGCAGTATTTTGTATATGGAAACTACACTCTATTCAAATGACAGCATTATTTTATATATGGAAACTACACTATTCAAATGACAGCAGTATTTTATATATGAAAACTACACTTGATTCAAATGACAGCATTATTTTATATATGGAAACTACACTATTCAAATGACAGCAGTAGTTTATATATGAAAACTACACTTGATTCAAAGGACAGCAGTATTTTATACATGGAAACTACACTCTATTCAAATGACAGCATTATTTTATATATGGAAACTACACTATTCAAATGACAGCAGTATTTTATATATGAAAACTACACTTGATTCAAATGACAGCAGTATTTTATATATGAAAACTACACTTGATTCAAATGACAGCAGTATTTTATATATGAAAACTACACTTGATTCAAATGACAGCAGTATTTTATATATGAAAACTACACTTGATTCAAATGACAGCAGTATTTTATATATGAAAACTACACTTGATTCAAATGACAGCAGTATTTTATATATGGAAACTACACTCTCTTCAAATGACGATATAAATATTTTTTAGAATGAAGGTAAATAACACTTCGTATTTCGGGATTATTGAAAGTTATAAGGAGAAATATTTTTAAATGCATTTTCTTACCGGACGAACCCTTTGACTTTGTAGATCACAGAATAGGCCAGAACGTCTCCGTTGGTCGTCTGCGGCTCACTCCAGCTCAGCGTCACGAACCTGGCCTTGACGATCAGCGCGGCGAACTCCAGCGGCTCCGACGGCGTCTTCCTCGCCGCCGCGGTCTCCTCATTGTCCTCGGCCCCACCTACATTATCGGGAACATCGGGAAAATGCGACAAGGAGACGGGGGTCGTCGTGTCGTTCGACAAATTTAAACCACCGCCGGCGGTCGACGTGTAAACCAGAGAAACCTCCCCCAAGACGTCGCTCTCCGTCAAGTCGTGACCCAGCGACGTATCGTGAGATCTCGACGCCTCGCCCGTCGACATCTCTCTCTTCCCGTTTATCTTCGCCATGAACGGACTGCCGGAGCTCCCGTCGCTGCTTTTCAAAGACGTCAGAATGGACTTCGCGTCGAACGGCTTCGCGGCGTCGAAATTCTGATGTGGCGGTTTGTACCAAGACTCGAACGTTCGCTTCGGTAACTTCTCGCTCATGTACGGATCCGGGTTGTCGGATAGAAAGTGGTTTTCGAGCGAGTCGGGCGGGTGCAGTTTTCGCTTGTGGCTTTTGTGATTTTTTATGGTTTTAGGCTTTTTCAGAGTGCTTTCGACTGTTTTTAAATAAAAAAATTACACAAAATTCCAAATAAAAAAAAAAACATTAAAAATAATACACAACACGACACCGATAGGAGTGGTCGGGATGGCGGGAATAAGGAAAAAAGAAAAGAAAAATAAAATAAATTAACAAAAAAAAAAATACAATAAAATAAAACAAACATACAATCACAAAACAAAAACAACATAAAAAATTTATAAATTCAACAAAAAACATGCAGCTTCATAAAAAGTAATAAATAATAGCTAAAGAACTTACTAAAAAAAATAACAAGATAGGAAATTAATTGTTATCAAACACAAGAGATATATACAATAAGTATTACTGGGTTGCGTCGTTCGACGCTTCGCATTACACGACGTTGACTACATCGAGCCCGACAATGGACGCTGTAATGCGATCCAAAGCGTACGAACGACACGCGCCATAACAACCCAGAAAAACTAAGAAATTTAATCAGTAAGAGACGTGCTTATGTTCCTTGATATGGTCAACACGAATTTTCCTTACAAAAATTTGAATTTTCAACAGCCAAAATTGAATTATATATGTCGTCGCCAAATAGTTAGATCAGCCACTCCACCGTGGGGCTAAGCTGTTCGTTAAATGTCAGCATTCAACCGAATGCCTGGGCCGTTCGATGAATGAACGTTTGAGTGCAGAGTTGAACGCCACATAGCCTATTTAATTTTAATAATTTAAAAAGTGTTTTGTTATTCGAAGTTAGGTTAGGTCGAGTTAAGTTTGATAGTAAAAAAACTTTTTACAAAGACACAACCTAAAATGAGCATTTTGCAGAAAACAGCCAGATCTAATATTGAATGATACCTTATTAAAACGTGCATTTTTTACTTTAGGTGACATAATTTTCTAATCAGCATCTACATATACCGTAAGACTTTCCTAGTGTTGTCAACAAATTGTAAATAACTCACATTTAGAAAATGGGAACTAATTTTTGGTAGAGCAGGGTTCGAACCTCGGAGTTTCGATCTGTGAGTTTGCGACAGTAGCCATGGGACCACACCCCGGCGTTAAATATATCCTACATAGCCCAAATAGTAAATTTATCCTACATAGCCTGAATAGTCCATTTATCCTACATAGCCCTAATAGTAAATTCATCCGACACAGTCCTAAAAGTAAATGTATCCGAAACAGCCCTAAAAGTCAATTTATCTTACATAGCCTTAATAGTTAATTTATCCTACATAGCCTTAATAGTAAATTTATCCTACATAGTCCTAACAGTAAATATATCCTACATAGCCCTAACAGTAAGTTAATCCTACGTGGTCCTAATAGCCTAGCCTTAATAGTAAATTTATCCTATATATGTAATTCTAATAGTAAATTTATCCTACATATGTAATTCTAATAATAACAACAAACATTAAATATGTACAAAATGTTCAAAATGCACTTGTCAAATTGATTGCACCCAATTATGTATACAATTAGAGGAATAATACCCCATTTATGTATAATAAATCAAATGTTTTACCAGCTCTTAGCGGTATTTTATGGAGCAAAATTATTATCCAACAGATGTTCAGCTCGATAAATAAAAATAAATTAGAACACAGCTATCTAACAAGATTTACATCTGTTGATGGCCTAGTAGTACCAAAACTTAAAAATAAATATGGACAACGTACGTTGGATTATATTGTTCCAAAAGTATTTAATTTGTTGCCACTTGACATGAAAACATGTCATAGTAAAAATAAAATTGAGTTTCTATTACGTAAGTGGTTAGTAGATAAAACGTTCCTATATTGATTTATTATTTATGTAATACATTTTTTAATTATTTTTTTTTTATCCCTCATTGAATACATTTTTGTTATTTTCTTGGGTTAACCTTCTCTTTTCTTTTCTTTTATTACTTTCTTATTTCATTTACATTTTAATTTTCTTATTAATTTTTTTTTTCTGTAGATATGAATTGAAATTCTCGATTTACTTTACTTTGTTTAATTTATTTTTTATCTTGTTTTGATTACATTTATGAGCACACACTATTTATATGTGTCTATTATTTTTTTTTTTCTTATATTTAAAATATATTTAAGTAAATTACTATTCTTTAATTTTAATTGTATTATTTTACTCTGTTTTCTTACTTAAAAAAAAAAAAATATTTTTTATGTTTATTGTTTTATACGTATACAGTATTATGTCTGTACTCTTCTTATTTGATTATTAATTAAAACTAATGTCTGAGCACCCGATGACAAACTATTATTGAATAGTTTATCGGGACAAAATATATCTTAATACTTTGTTTTCTTTATAATGTATTAATATTGTAGTAATATGTATATTTTATTGAATAATGTATATTAATCCTACATAGCCTTAATAGAAATTTAACCTACATATGTAATTCTAATAGTAAATTTATCCTACGCACTAATAGAAAGTTCATCCAACATAGCCTTAAAAGTAAATTTATCCTACATAGCCTTAATAGCAAATTTATCCTGCATAGTCCTAACAGTAAATATATCCTACATAGCCCTAACAGAAAATTGATCCTACATGGTCTTAGTAGTAAATTTATCCTACATAGTCCTAACAGTAAATATATCCTACATAGCCCTAACAGTAAATTGATCCTACATGGTCTTAGTAGTAAATTTATCCTATAACTAGGATAGGGCTAAGGGCCTAAGAGTAAATTTATCCTATAAGTAGGATAGGGCTAAGGGCCTAAGAGTAAATTTATCCTATAAGTAGGATAGGGCTAAGGGCCTAAGAGTAAATTTATCCTATAAGTAGGATAGGGCTAAGGGCCTAAGAGTAAATTTATCCTATAAGTAGGATAGGGCTAAGGGCCTAAGAGTAAATTTATCCTATAAGTAGGATAGGGCTAAGGGCCTAAGAGTAAATTTATACTACATAGCCCTAATCATTTTCCAGAACACCTGTCTTACCTACTTTGGCTCGGAATTGATTAAAGCAAAAAAGTTGTTCTCATTTTTAACTTTAAAAAAAAAAACATTCATTGACTCTAAAATAACCATTAATCTCTTTAAAAATATCTAATGTCTGTTTCGCTTTCTAATGGCTAGTGCATATGGCCGCGGCTTACCAGCGGAGAGGACATTGAGGCGTGCCGAGGCCTGTATGTTCCCGGCCGCGTTGGACGCCACGCACTGGAACATGCCCTCGTCGACAGCCATCAGCCCTTGGATGCGAAGATTGTAACTGAGAGAACAAACGACAGAGTTAAAAATGTTTCGAGTAGGTCCAAATGTTTGTAGACAGGCCGGGTTTCACTCCCTAGGGAGTAATTAAGATCGATATTTAAGTATAAAAATTGTTAAGTGATTTCAGCCTTTGTGATCGTTACAACCAAGTTCGACTGGATATTATAGTTCTTAAAATATAGCTTGATTAAAATGACAGCTGCCAAATTAATGTCACTAGTGGTGGGAAATTACTGATCACTGATCATGTACCGAACAAATCGATTTTATCAGTTTTTTCATGCAAACATGAAACTCTGTTTCCGAAAATTGATATAAAAATGCAAAAACAAGCCTATTATAGTGTATTTAAGACCAAAAAATAAGACATTTATACTTTTTTCATGAACAACATCGAATGAATTATTTTTTTATTCAATCAATTTACATTGATCAATTTGATCCATCTGAACGTTTTTGCAAAATGACGTAACCTTGTAAGAACATCTTTAATAATTAGGTTTATTTTATCAACAATATTTTGAGTTTGTCCAAATTTTTGTAGACAAGGACTGGATTCAACTCCCCGGGGAGATGTTTATATAACTTCACAAACATCAACAAATGAAGGAATTGAAGGAATATAGATGTTCAAATATGGGCAGAATGGTGAATGTTACACACTCTTCTCTTTCTCTTTTCTTCATTTACACTTTCTCTTCTGAAACTCTTCTTCAGCTCTTTAACTTCACAAACATCAACAGATGGAAGAATCGAAGGAATATAGATGTTCAAATATAGGCAGAATGGTGAATGTTACACACTCTTCTCTTTCTCTTTTCTTCATTTACACTTTCTCTTCTGAAACTCTTCTTCAGCTCTTTAACTTCACAAACATCAACAGATGGAAGAATCGAAGGAATATAGATGTTCAAATATAGGCAGAATGGTGAATGTTACACAGTGTGTAAAGTGGCCACTTAAACCAGCCATTGACAGGTCATAAGCCCTGTAGATACCTAGACTTCTATATTACCATCTCTTAAATGTTCTTCATGTCTGTTGTAATATGTTAAGGTTAATTTGACTTTTTTTTAGTTTTAAAGCTAATTTTATATATTTATGTTGATTTATATGTCAAGCATTAAAAAAATTAATTTACACGCCAGATACAAATGATTTTTCGTGTGTCAATATAAATCACTCCTTAGACGTTACTACAAAGTTATGTCGTCACTTTTGCTGCTAATCAAGCTATATTTTAAGGACTATAGATTATGTTGATCATGAAACTAAGTAAAAAAAAAAAAAAATTAAAAAAGTTTTCTCGTTTTTGGTGAGACTTACCCTCCGACGAGTGCCATGTCGTGGTTGTTGGGGGTGATGACCTCTCCGTTCTTCAGCCAGCGGACGATGGGTTCGGGGCGGCCGTACACCTCACACAGCAGCTCTACGTCTTGGCGCTCCAGGGCGGAGGTGTCCACGGGACGCTTTTCGAACCTCGGAGGAACCTGAGAGTACAAATTGATTAATTTTTTAGTCTTTTCTTAATGAGGAAGGGGAGGTAATGTTGGACGGTCTGATGGATGTTGACAGACCATACAGACTCGGTTAAAAGCGGCGAGAATTTCGGATTATTCAATCAGTTGGTTAGCTCATGGGTTGAGAAATGGGAGACTCTCAGGGGTGCCCCATAATCAAGCGATCGATATTTGTGGAATTCTTGTCTTATAGAGAATATGTAGAATAGTTGGCAAATGATATTTTGACAAAGGAGCCCATTTGCATAAGAACGGTAGGAATTTCAGATCATTCATACCTGAACGTCCAGGATTGCCGTGGCATCAAGGGAGTCCTCTCTGTTGTCCGCTCGACACTGATACGAGCCCGCGTCGGCTTCCATGACGGTGCTGATGTACAGCACTCCGCTTCCGAGGAGTTTGAACCTGCTGTCCAAGTGGCTGGAGATCGAGGAATCATCAGTCAATAAAGATCTATTCCATCGTCAACTTCAATAATGAGGAATTCCAGCCCAACCCGAAATTAAATTTTAAAAATGTTTTCGTGTACACGTGAATATTTAAAAATTTCGGAGTAGGATGAAATATCTCAAAAACGCATGAAAAAATAAATAAAAAATGTTAAAAATAGTATTCATTTTAAAATCGTAAATAATGACGTCACTCCTTCCTTATATCTACGTGTAGTATTTCCGGTTTCCGCTTTTGCACCTTGTAAGAAACGTTTTTTAAATATAATTTCGACATTTCAACCAGAGATTATGTCAACTTTCTAGGTTTTTCTAAATCGAAGCGTTCGTAAAAACAACCATAACATAGAAACGAGCAAATTACGATCAACTAAATGAAGTAATCAAAGCAATATTCCATAGATTCTTGTCAGGTCAGTGAAAGTAAGAACGCCAACCGTTTCATGACGTCACTACTGAAAAGTGACACACTGATTACAGTCATTTGACGCGGTATTTGATAAATGTAACTTTCAAAAATCATATCTTTGTAAATAATGCACAAAAATATATATATATATATATATATATTTGCTTAGTTAAATAGTACGCTAATAGAAAAAAAGATTTAGAAAACAGTGGAATTCCTCATTGGAGATATTGAATCATTCTGACATTGGGAATAGTTGCTCCAATGTACGAAGGTGCTGGATGCGAGTCGACTGTACATAAAAGAAGCATCGACACACTTCTGGGCCGTAACTACAAACACTATCTTCATCAGTGCATACCGAGAAGGTATATTTAACTTTTCTACTATACGAACCTTCCTTGGTATGGCAAATTTTCATCTACCGACGTGTCGATATGCATTTTCATCATAATACGAGTAGTACTACACACGTGCGTTTCCAGAAACTATCTACTAGCCAGCGGGCCACATGGCGACGGTATCTACCTACTGTCTACAAAAGCTTCTCTTCGGATATCTATCTCCCTTTGTTAACCATGGAGTTGAAACAGTGTTTGATTTATTTAGTTTTTTATTGCTTACTTCTTGGTACGAACACTTGACCAATTTACTACTATACTCTATTTTTTATAAATTTATTGATATTGTTTTAACTTTGCTGAAATTCCTCTCATCCATGCGCTTTGTAGCTGCACGATGATTGGTTATCTAGCTTTAATATATCAACTTTAAAATACCTTAATTTTGTCAACGGGGTCTAGAATTCCAATCGTCTATGCGCTTAGTAGCAGCAAGGCGTGTTGTAATCTTACTCCTTTTACTATTCATATTATTATTATTTTGTAATACACTAAATTTATTTGTCATTTTTTAAAATGTGTAAATGGGGGCTAAATTTCTAACTGTCTATGCGCTCTGTAGCTGCAAGACGTCCTGTAATCTAGCTCCTATCTGTTTTAATTTTTGATTGATCTTAATTGAAAACGAGGAACTAGAATCCCAACCGTCCATGCGCTCTGTAGCTGCAAGACGTACTGGGATATTTATTAATTGTACAGCGCCCTTGAGGTGATTTTCACAAAAATGGCGCTTTATAAATTATCCAACTATATATATATTTACACCATATGATCAAATTCAACCAATAACTAACGCTGAAACATTACTTCCCATTCAATGTTAGACTGAAATTCAGGTATTTCTCTCACGTATTTAAAATAGGCATCTGTGAAATTATTAAAGGAATAGTTCCGAGATATTTTCAAAATAAACTAAAAAATAATGAGTTCTTTCATAGAAACTATGCAACAAGAGGATCTAAAAATATAAGACTGGAAAAGAAATCAAAAGCAATGTCCCAGAACTGCCTTATGTACAAGGGAATACAACTATTTGAAGAAATGCCAGAAAGCATAAAAAATGAAATTAATGTAAAAAGTATATATGTGAAAAATATTAGGTGGTATATAGTGTAAATAGTGAATATAATTAATGAAAATGTACATATGAAACAGTTAATATTATAAATTAGGATACTAAGTGTATAATAGTGATAAATAATGTTAGAATAAGTATAGATGTAAATAATGTGTTGTAAATATATATAAGACTATGTTAATCATAGAACTAAATAAATAAAAAAAATTAAATTTAAAAAAGTGGCCTCTTCAAAATGATAAAAAAATTCTAATAAATCGCAATTAAAGCAAAAAATTCTAGCTTGATCATGATTTTTTACGACATTTGTCAATTCTTAAGACAGTATAATTGATGAAACTAGCTGATTACTTCAGCTTATATCTCCATACAAAAAAGTACACTATATCTTACGTCTTTAACCTAGTCACGTTTTTTTAGTACTAAAACAAGCTTGCAGATTACAAATATTATTTGAAGATTCTGTATTTGTAAACTAGTATTTCGAACAGTATTTCCGAAGAACTATTTTTCTTTTATTCAGTATGTTAGCTCTTGGGTTGAAAGATGGGAGACTCTCAGGGGTGCCCCGTGATAAAGCGCTCGATATTTGTGGAATTCTTGTCTTATAGAGAATGCGTAGAATGGTCGGCGAATGATATTTTGACAAAGAAGCCGAACATCTTTTTTAAAAATCTATACCCTTTAGTATATTCAGGTACTGAAATGACTGATAACAATTATAGTACCGAGATTAGAGCACGGTTATCGGCAGCAAGCAGATGTTATTATGGCTTGTTTAAACATCTGGGATCCAAATTATCCAAATTGCACACTAGAAAAACTAAGACCATTATTTAAAAAACCTTCGGCGTATTATGTATCACATAGGACATGTGGCGTTCAAAGTGGCCATTTTTGGCATTATTTATTTTAAAGGGAATCGGCCAGTGCTCAGGGATGACTCAAGTCATTGTGGTATTTTTTAATAAACTTTTGCACAAGTATTGTAGTATCAAAATAGTATACGTAGAACAAAGCTACGTATATCGCATGGTTAATAATAACAAATAACAACAGGGATGGAGAATACCTTAAATGAGTGTAAAGTAATTCAGTCAGATGAATCTCTTAACAACAATAAAGGTTTCAGCTCTTTAACTTCACTAAAATAAACAAATGGTGAATGTTACACAGTGTGTAAAGTGGTCACTTAAACCAGCCAATGACAGGTCATAAGCCGTGTAAATGCCTAGACTTCCAAAGTCAATAATAATTGTTGATTTTCACAGAACCACAAAAAAAATAGTCATTTATAATTATATTGCTTACATATTATGTACTTATATGTACAAATTGATAATTTTTTTTTGTAGATTACCTATAAAATAAATCACCGCTCGCCACTGGTAGATATGTGTATATGCAAGATATGCAAATTACAAAACTGTAAAAGATCGTAGCACTAATAATACGATACACAAATTATTTCTTTTTAAAATTTTTAGGTTAGTTTGAAAGTCTCATAACAAATAAAAACATAAAAAATTACTGAAATTGCTCATTATGTTTTTGCTGTCGCTACAGGAACAAACAAAACTCTTTCTAACAAACTTTTTTGGCATAGGAACTCTATTATAAGCCCACAGAATTATAATACAGTCACTTAGAAGTTGGAGTGCTTACTTCAAATCTACGGCCACACCGTTATTCAGCCATATAATCTCCGGGCGGGGGTTCCCGGAAGCTGCACAGTCCATCGCCACGGGGGAACCTAGAACAGTTCAGATAAATATATTTTATTTCTAACCCTTTTATTCTTAACCTTTCTAAACATCGCGGGAGAGTGCGGTGACTCTTTACATACAAAACGGGGTTTCTTTATGCTCAGGAAAATGATCGATTCCGATCATGGAAAATTTTTAAGTCTGTTCATTGTTACAAGAATTTCCAAATAAACAAACCAGCCGACGATACGCGAAAAAGAATAGCCTATTTTACAAATATCAACTTTATCAAAACGGCACGGTCAAATTTTAGTGGATTGACATTTATTAGATTCGTTAGTACCTATTTAAATTTAATAATATTTATAATTTTCGTTTCTTACAAAACTCTATAGTTAATGACTTTAACATATTACAACAGAGATGAAGAACATTTAAGAGAAGGTAATGTATAAGTCTAGGCATCTACAGGGCTGATGACCTGTCAATGGCTGGTTTAAGTGGCCACTTTACACACTGTGTAACATTCACCATTATGCCTAAATTTGAACATCTATATTCCTTCAATTCTTTCATCTGTTGATGTTTGTGAAGTTAAAGAGCTGAAACCTTTATTTATGCGGGTGAGATTCATCTAATTGAATTATTTCACCTACATACTAGGCAACGCCTGAAAATATTATTTTTTCAATTTCTATACTTCTTCATGGACCAGGTAATTTATCAACAATATTTTGAGTTTGTCCAATACTGTTAGTATTAACAGCTCCCCAGGGAGTTGAAACCTTGTCTACAAAAATTTGGACAAACTCAAAATATTGTTGTTAATGACTTTCATACAAATATCAATAAAACCGCAAATGTATTAACTATACACCAAAGATATAACTTAATTGTGATGGTACTACCACTACACTACCACGGGACCACAACCTGGTTCCAATACAGTAATTCTTCTCACCTTCTATGACAGTTTGTGACAGTGGCTCAGCTATGAACTTAGGAGCTGTCACAGTTTCGGCCAGTGACAAGTCTGTGTTGATGGTCAACTGGGCTTTGTTGCTTAATCTGAAAATTGAAAACATTCATCTTCATGTGTTGTATCTGGGAAGCATATTATCAAGAGACGAGGAAACAGATAAATACAAAGTAAGTAGCAATGAAAGGTTTTGCATGTCTCGGTGGTTGCCCCTAGGCAGAATGGACAACCATGTTCGGCAAGATATTCCAGCCTGAAACCACTCTGCCAGAGAACAAGTTTGTCCCTGGGTTGAGGTGGAATTGGAGAGGATAGAGCTTCCAGTGATGGGTGCTCGGATTGAGTCGATGCATCTCTGGCACGGGGCAGTCATAGTGACCATTTAGGATCTTTTATGTCTCTATCAAGTCTCATCTCTTCCTTAAATCGGCTGCCCCTAGGTGGAATGGACAACCATGTTTGGCAAGTTATTCCAACCTGAAACCACTTTGCTGGAGAGGAAGTTTGTCCCTGGGTTGAGGCGGAATCAGGGAATATAGAGCTTTTAGCTATGGGTGCTCGAGTTGAGTCGATACGTCTCTTGCAGGGGGCAGTCATAGTGACCATTTAGGATCTCCTCTCTTCCAATAAAGGCTGTAACTAACCTTTTCAGCAAGTTGGGGATTTTGATAGCACTCACCTATAGTCGGCACCACCGTATCTAGAGACATTGCACCTGTAGGCCCCACTGTCCTGGGGCCCAACAGGGTCAATCTCTAGAGCCCCCGACGGTAGGACAGTCATGCGGGTGGCGTCTAATCGTATGGGCGCTTCATTTTTCAGCCACTGGATCTGGAAACAATAAATCGATATGTATAAACGGCAATGTTTGTATGTGTGTCCTAGATAGACTGAATAACTACTGGACCAATTTACGTGCGATTTTTAGCCAAATGTAGATCTTTGCCATGAGCATATTTATAGCTTTTGAAATCTTAAAATTATTAATTAGAAAAAAGTAAGAAGGGTAAATGCTTTTTTCATCAATGTTTGATTATGTCCAAATGCTTGCAGACTGGCTGGATTTCCTCCCTAGGGAGTTGTTCATATTTAAATTTATTTCAACCGAGAGGGAAAATTTTTGATAAGGGGATATGGAAGTCTAGGCATTTACAGGGCTTATGACCTGTCATTGGCTGGTTTAAGTGGCCACTTTACACACTCTGTAACATTCACCTTTCTGCCCATGTTTGAACATCCACATCGTTTACCAGGACTGTATTCGCCGAGAATGCATGTATAAAAAAATAGAAGGATGTTGTTTTTTGTGTATTAAAAAAGTTGTTTTTGAATGTTTACAAACAACATTCGTTTTTTATGGATCCCAATCTTTATTTATTCCGTTAATTTCTTTTACTGGATTTTTGGTAATCTAAAATAAAAATAACGAATATTCAATACATTTTTCAAAATCGCTGTTGGTGAGACGAGCAGAGTTTGACATTTGCAAAAGAATTCTGAGAAGAAAGAATATGAAAATTAATTATTTTTAGTTTGGGAATTCAACCATAAACAAGTACCTAGGTACCTACTTAAATTCAATATTTGAAAATAAATAATTTTTGATTCTGGAATTTAATCACAAACAAGTACCTAGGTACCTACTTACCGATAAAAAGTTATATCATTTTTTTACGTTCATCCAAACGGTTTTTACACGCTTTCACGACACAACTAAGCATTTCGGTTTCGAATCAAATATCAAGCTCACGTCAAAACCCGACTGGCGGTTAAAGAACGACTAAATACGCATAGGGCAGAACTGAGCGTTTGGGCATAAGTTAAGTGTCATAATTTCAGAGGCTTCCGGGTGCTTCTATGTGCATTAATAGGTCGATGATTTTATTAAAGAACACCGAACCAGTTTCTATGGTTACATAAAAGCATTTTGAAGTAAAGTTTTGAAAGTATCCTTAATAATAGGAAACGCTGTTCTACATTTAAAAGGGTATCAATTAATTTGGCGGTGTATTCGTTATTTATTGAAATTTGTTAAATTCAATTTCAAAATCGCCTTTAGACAAAGGAACACTAACCAATCGGGGTAACATTGATGATATTTTCTGTATTTGGACTGGGACAGAACGCCAATTAAACTTGTTTCTAAAATTAATATAAATATATATTTATTTTTTTTACTTTTGTACATAATGTAAATTGTACATTGGCGGGCTTATTGCAAATTGGCAATTTCTTCCAACCAACTGATATTTACGTTAAAAACTTTAACAAAAAAAAAATACTTAAGAAATTCAAAAAGATAATCATTTAATTTTTTTAGACTTAACATTAACAATCAAAAACAACCAAATATATTTAAAAATATATCGGAAACTAACGTATACAGATACTGTCATTGATAATTCATTCACCCATCCATTTTCTCACAAGCAGGCTGCCTTCTATTCGAGGTTGTGTTAAGCCATTTTTTTTACCACGCTTGAGTCATCGGGTCTAATTCCCATAAAGGTCGATGCAATATGTTCATTTGATTTACCGAAATTCCTTATTACCTTAACGTCTAGTGGTCCCGACGGATGGTGCTGCCTAGTGACGGCCATCGGCTTGGAGTACGCTGGGACCCGGGACCTGACGGAGCAGGGGAAGAAGGCTGACTCCCGGGGGTAAAGCGTCAAGTCCTGGGGCTCCGCGTCGAAGATCGGCAGACCTGGAACGAGTTCAACTCTCTACACAACAAAATCCTCCTCTACTTTAATCTTAATTGTGAAAATGATTATCATCTACTAAAGCGAATGTTAAAAATTTGAAATAAAAAAATATTGAATTCCTGACAATAGTTTTTATTATCTTTGTTCATTTCATTAAAGAAAAATATTCCTCCTTTAAATATAATGATGTTGTGCTGTAGTTGTTTTTAATTTGGGAATAAAGATATTACGACAATTCTTTTTATATGACAGTTTTATATCTAAAACATTACATTTTTAAAATAATTGAACTAAGCGATGAACATTTGTATTGGCACTCTGAGCAAGACAATGGCTTCTCACCAGAATGAGTCAATAAATATGAGTGATTTTAAACTACGTTTAAAAACAAACAAATAAACCATCACGCCGTTTCCCCGTAGAGGTAAGCAGAGAGGATAGAACGCCATATCACTCTGTCTTTGCATACAGACCTCGCTTCCTCTATATTCACACAGCTTCTCATGCACGAACGCCGATTATTCCTACTCTCGACATGTCCATCTTCAAGTATTTGATGGACTTGATCGTGCCATGTCTTTATCGGTCTTTCTCGTTTTCTGCATCCATCAACATTCGCATCGTAGATCCTTTTAGCCGTTCTTTCGCTGTCCATTCGCTCTACATGTCCAAACCAACGCAGCACCCCTTTCACGGTTCTGTCTCGAATGCTAGTCTCAGCCTTACTTAGTCTCACGGATCTCGACATTTGCGCACCTATCATACATCGTTTTACCACACATTCGCCTGAGGCACAATGAGGATTGCATTTCGACAGCATTTAACCTACGTTATGGTTAAAATATGCACCTATTAGTTTAAAAATTAGTATTATACAATACAGAAATTACTATAACAATATAAATGGAGATTATTAAATAGAAACTTACAATATATAATATACTGATTACTTGGGATTTGAAAATAAAAATCTTATCAAGAATTTAGCGCAAAAAGACATGTGATATACATATTCGCCCTCTTCTAGAATATGCCTCCTAGAATAGTGGTCTGGTCTCCATTCTATGTCAATCGCATAAATCACATTGAATCAGTCCAACATCGCTCGCTTCGAAAAATAGCGTGGATGCTCGGACTAGAGAGAGATAATTATTCTTATGCTGAAATAGAGTCAATGTTATATATTTCTAGTCTACAAAACGTAGAACTAATATTGACTCCATATATATGTTCGGCATACTAAATGGTATAATCGATGTTCCATCATTACTGCGACAAGTAAAATTCAATATTCCGACTCGTAGATTGAAACAATGAAGTACTGTTCATCGATCAGCATAGAACAAACTATGGCCTAAATTCTCCAATGACCCGTCTTTGTCGTATTGTTAACTCAAGACAAGATCTGTACTATTTTGGTTTAAGTTTACAAGGATTTAAACGAGCACTAAATAAATAGTCCAGATCTTGTCTCGATGTCCCTTATGTTTGTCAATGCTTCTTTCTTTTTTTTAAAAATGTTTTAAACTATTCTTTTATTGTCATATTTAAACCTTATAAATTGTATACATGGACAATGTCCGTTAATAAATAAATAAATAAATAAAATGTCATTTCACAGATATCGATCAAGAAAAAATCTGTTTAATCGAAAGATATATGTCTGTACATTAGAAAGAATATTAAACAATCAAAAAATAAATCAATGGTACGACATTGTTGGTGGAAAAACAGCTGCCGCCAACTTCAGAAGAGCTAAAGGCCACAGACAAGTAGCTCCAACGAGCTGCAGCGCATGCGCATACAGCGTAATGGTGGTCCACTTACTAGGCAGCTGCACGGTGGCCACTCGGGAGACGATGGTTCCCTCCCCGTCGGCCGTCAGCAGGCACTGGTAGTCTCCGGCCGGAGCCCCGCTGCCCAGCTGCGTCAGCTGCAGGGTCCCGTTTGCCAGGATGCTTCTGCAAAGACGGGAGCACTACATGTTGCAACTGGAGAAAACTTGCGCTTTTGTAGATAATTACGATGATTTTAAAGGAAAAACTGCCGAAGCGAACGATTGAGATGATAAAGATAAAGAACAAGAAGTTGGTGATGATAATGATAAACATAAAGGGGATAGTGATGGTTAAGGAGAAGACGATGGTGGGGATGATTGAGATAAGATATAACAAGAAAGTAGTGATGATAATTATATGTATAAAGGGGATATGATGATTAAAAAGGAGAAGACGGTGGTGGGAATGATTAAGATGGTTAAGAAAAATATGATTATGGCGAATTCAAAGGAGAGGATGATAATGGGAATGGTCGGGATGATAAAGAAGATTATGGCGAAATCAAAGGAGAGGATGATAGAGGGAATAAATGGGATGATAAAGAAGGAGAAGATTGCAAAGTAGAAGATAATTATGGGAACTATTGAGATAGAAAAAGATGATTATGGCGAATTTAAAGGAGAGGATGATAATGAGAATGAATGGGATGATAAAGAAGGAGAAGATTATAAAGTAGAAGATACTTATTATTGAGATAGAAAAATATGATTATGGCGAATCCAAAGGAGAGGATGATAATGGGAATTATTGGGATGATAAAGAAGGAGAAGATTGTAAAGTAGAAGATAATAATGGGAACTATTGAGATGGAAAAAATATTATTATGGTAATTTTATGGGAAGGATGATGATGGGAATGATTAGGATGATAAAGAAGATGATTGTAGAGTAGAAGAAAGTATGGGGTAATTTTGGTGCCTTCAAAGGAGAGGATGATGGGAAAGAGGGAAATGATAATTAAGGAAAATGTTGTAGAGGAAGATGGAATAATAATATATTTATTAAGATGGCTAAGAAGATGACTAGGGTATTTCTAAAGGGGAGACCTTCTTCTTCTCCCTGCCCCTATATCCCGGTTCATCCAAGGTCGGGCATCCTTGTACGTAAGCGCCAGGATCTTCTGTCCTGGGTTGTCACAATTGAAACATTCTGGGCTGCCAATTACTCAATAGAAGACCACCATGTTGCTGGGGGTCTGCCTCTACTCCTAGTTTTAGCTGGGATGTCAAGCGCTCTTCTTAGTGAATAGTCCTCATCTCTACGCATGACGTGACCATACCATCTCATCTTGCTTTCTAGTTTTTCAGCTATCGGTGCCACTTTGAACAACCCGAACGAATGTAGAGGATGATGACGAATAATGATTGGGATGATTGGGATGATAAAGAAGGAGATAATTTTAGAGTATAAAAAGTAATAATTGTGTCAAAGAAGTGATTATAGTCATTTCGAAGGAGAGAATGAGTAATTATTAGGATAATAAATAAGGAGAAGATTGTAAAAGTAGAAGATAATTATGGGATTTATGAGGATGGAAAAATAAATGATAATTGCAATTTCAAAGGAGAGGATGATGATGGAAATGATTGGGAAGACAATACAAGAATATTGAAGAATAGAAGATAATTATTGGAATTATTAAGATGACAAACAAGATGATTGTGGTAATTTCATCGGCCTCGTAGTGTAGTGGTCAGCGCGTTTGCCTAACATGTGAGAGGTCTCGGGTTCGATTTCCGACATGGTTAATATGAAATATTTATTTGAAAGGGTGTTTTCACACCAGAATATTTCATAGTTCCTTGACTGGTACCTGAAGCGTCAGACTGATTATCTTACCTTCATGTAACAAAAAATGATCAAGATACGCTGCGATTGGTGTACCAATGCAGTGCCCTATGCACCATTAGGTGCGGAAAGGGAATGTTGTTGTTGTGGTCATTTCAAAGGCGAGGATGATGAATGGGATGGGAATGATTAGGATGATAAATAATGAGAAGATTTTAGAGTTGAAGATGGAATGATTATGGCAATGATTGAGATAGCAAAGAGAATGATCACTGTAATTTTAAAGGAGAGGATGATGGAAAATACCGATATAGAAAGAGAAGATAGTAAAGAAGAGAATTATGAGGGTGATAAAGAAATTAAAATGAAAAAGATGACAACAATGACAACAATTCTGAATTGAACCAAAACAATACAACAGACGACCGCATCGCGTTTCTCACCTGTAGGGGTCTCCGGCGGGGTCCAGCGGCGGCGCCTCGTCCAGCGGCGCGGCGGGGGCTAGCATAGCAGCACAGAGCGCACTTGCCCGTCGACCAGCGCGCACTGCAGCGCGGCTGCGCCCCCCGCCGGGGCGGCCGCGTCCGCCGGCTCGACCTCGAACCGCAGGCCGGATGACCCTGCAAAGGAAATTCAATTTTGATTTGGGTACGAGAGAAAATGATTGGATGACCATCTATGTTCAAAATGGTTTCGGATGCGTGCGAGTTTTTTATTGAATCTGCACCATTCAGCAGTTTTCCTGTGATGTAAATCACCACTGTGATTGAGCCTTCTGGCCTGTTGTGGTGCAAAAAGTAATCTTCTTCACATTCTGAAATTACTCCGCGTGTGACGTGGCTAGTTCTCTTCCGCTTCTTGTCGGTCAGTTCTACCGATTGGTCCGATGAAATACCGTAAACCGGAAATCTTTCACGACTCTCTTATCATTGGTAGATTCATATGAACTAGTGACGTCGTTTAGAGTAGTTCATTTTTATAAAAATATCATTTTCGAGAAACTGCCTTACAATTAAATGCTCTAATTTTTACCGCGCGTAAGAAAACGTTTTTGTATCCAATTTCCCGTAGGGCTGAAGTTCATCATTCCCATCATCATTATTTTAACTATCTTAATCGCCCACATCAGCTTTGCTATCTCAACCATTCTCATTATTATTTTAACTATCCAGACACAGCAACATATTCTCTACTATCTCAATCATTCCCATCATCATTATTTTAACTATGTTAACCACACATATCAGCATATTCTTTACTATCTCAACCATTCCCATCATCATTGTTTGAACTACCTTAATCAGCCACATCAGCTTTACTATCTCAACCATTCCCATCATCATAACTTTAATTATATTCATCAACATATTCTCTACTATCTCAACCATTCCCATTATCATTATTTTAACTATCTTAACCACACATATCAGCAAAATATTTACTATCTCAACCATTTTCATTATTATTTTAACTACCCACACACATCAGAATATTCTTTACTACCTCAACCATAACCATAATCATTATTTTAACTATCTTAACCACACACATCAGCATATTCTTTACTATCTCAACCATTGTCATTATTATTTTAACTATCCACACACATCAGAATATTCTTTACTATCTCAACCATTCCCATCATCATTATTTTAACTATCTTATGATCTTCACCGTCCTCATTATTATTTATCTCAACCATTCCCATAATCATTATTTCAACTATCTTAACCACACACATCAGTATATTCTTTACTATCTCAACCAGTGTCATTATTATTTTAACTATCCACACCATCGAAATATTATTTACTATCTCAACTATCCCCATCATCATTATTTTAACTATCTTATTATCTTCACCATCCTCATTATTATTTATCTCAACCATTCCCATAATCATTATTTTTAATATCCTAATCATACCCATCACAATTTACGATCTTCAGATAAACGATAGAACTAAAGGCGCGGAGACAAATTTTGTCTCCAGACGGACGACAGACTCTCGAGTCTCTGTTCCCGCCAGTCTGGTCCGGGAGCGGGCAATAACGGGCGTGACGTCGTCAAACGACGGAAGTGAACGGGGGGAGGCAGGGGGTATTAAGACGCGAATACAAGGACGACAAACATATCAAATATTTCAAATCACTGAAGAAAAAAGCATAAAATATTTAGGCGTTATAATTGATAAAAATATAAAATGGAAGGAGCAAATAAATAATATTGTAAATAGAATGAGAAAACTTATATATGTATTTATTAGATTAAGGAATATATTAACCGTCGAAAAATTGAAATCAATTTGCATTCGCCCAATCCATATTACAGTACGGAATAATCGGATGGGGTGGTGCTTTTAAAACAAATATTTTACCGGTTGAAACAATACAAAAAATAATTTAAAAAGTTATTTTGAAAAAACCGTCTAATTTTCCCACTGTTCAATTATTTAAAAAAATTAAGGTTTTAGATATAAAATTGCTATATAAAAAGAATTGTTTGCTTCAAATACATAAAGATAAAATAAATAGTAGTTTTTCTAGGTCACAAAACGTAAGTACGCGACCTAGAACAGGTGGTAATATCTTAATTCATAAATTAAAAACAACTACAGCAAAACATCATTATACTTACAGGGGAATATTTTTCTTTAATGAAATGAACAAAGATAATAAAAAGTACAGTTAGGAATACAATATATTTGAATAGAAGTGAAAAATTACATCTATAATTCTTCTTTATGTAACACTGATTGAAAACATCGTTTATATTTTTTTTGTAATTTATTTATGCTATCCTGAAAGTATTATTAATTAAAATAAAATAATCTATTGTAAGACGCCACTCCCCATTATGTACTCAAGAATTGTTTATTTCTTTTACGTAATGGGAAAAGTTAATGTAAATATATGTATTTGATTAATGTAAAAAATTGTATTTAGTTGTAATATTGTATTTTTAATTGTTTTTTATAAATAAATAAAAAAAGGAAAAAAAATATACAATTTGTAAATTTGTTTCAGCGTCCGGGCGCATGAAAAATCTCACTTTTGTCACTGTACTTCATAGTCGACGTTACCAACCCTACCGATTTTCGGAGCAATCTCCAGAACTCGATGGATATTCTACCGATTTTAAAACATTTTCCTATATTTACAAATTACAACAGGGATGGAGAATACCTTAAATAGGGGAATATGGAAGTCTAGGCATTTACAGGGCCTGTCATTGGCTGGTTTAAGTGGTTAAGGGGGTGAAATCCTCTTGAGTTAACAGCAAATTTAGAAAGGTTGAAAACCTAAGCTAACCCCCCCCCTCATATGTTTTTAGCATTTGCGAGAGTAAAACATCCTTTGAGGCTGGGAACTCTGGCCACCTCCCCCCCATGCGCACGGGACTTGCGGGAACAATGATCTACAGGTTGACAATGACGCCATCCATCCATACGTCATACAATATCATCAGAATTTCCATATATTGTAGTAATGAGGCACTTAATCAGCTCACAATTATTTCTTTCGAATGCCGGCGCTGCCGTTAGATCATTTTTGATAATAATTCATAATTAGCACCACAGAAACACAGATGCCTCGAAAAATGAATACCATATTTAAAAAGGGTTTTATATTTCACGTGACAACACATTGACGAAGTAATATAAAAGGTGTGCCAAGTTTACTAAGTGGCTCAATTTTACGAGTAATTTAAGCTCCCATAAAAAATCTACACTGCATGATAAAATACAATACGGTTGATAGATATTTATTACTTTGCAAGTATTTATTTATTCAATTCCTGGCGAACGCAATAACCAGTACACCATGAGACCGACTAATCTCCAGTCGATTTTCTTTTGCAGGATTTTTACCTGAGGGTACTCGCAAAATTTAAATGAACATTTATATAAAATTATCATTTATTCTTTAAATTATATTATTAATATTTTTTCAAATCTATTTTGTTAAGTTTTACTACATTATTTTAATCGGGTTGTGGTCCCGTGGCTAGTGTAGCGGACTCACGTATTAGAGGTCTGAGGTTCGAACCCCACTCTACCCCAACTTGATTTACATTTTCTAATAGTGAGTTATTTTCAACTCGCTGAAAATGGTGGCCAAATTTAAAATATTTAAGTTAATTATAAGAACGCTAATAATTTTTTTAATTACTTTATTGACCGAGGCGTTTTTATTAATATTTTTATTACAATCATTAACTATGGAGTTAAAAAATAAAACATAAATATTATTTATTTATTTTAAAGAAACAAAC
This sequence comes from Micrasema longulum, assembly GCA_022494885.1. Taxonomy (NCBI): domain Eukaryota; kingdom Metazoa; phylum Arthropoda; class Insecta; order Trichoptera; family Brachycentridae; genus Micrasema; species Micrasema longulum. The sequence goes on along the minus strand of JAGVSM010001179.1, from coordinate 65,302 downwards.
AGTCGACAATGATATAAAAACATATTTTTTAAAATACAGTTTAAAGACAGACCAGCAAAGTTTCTAAATAAAAATCATACATATTTTTAAATTGTGTTACAATAAAAGGATGTGTTTATGTGTATTTGTATGAGAGTAGGTGTAGGTGTGTGTTTATGTGTATTAGTGTGGGAGTAAGTGTTCAGGAGTGTGCATCATTAAATAATAAGTGGGATCGTATCGCATCCAGAAATAATAAGTCTTAATTTATGTATCCAGGAGTGTGCATCATTAAATAATATGTGGGATCGTATCGCAGCCAGAAATAATAAGTCTTACTTTATTTTTAAATAAATTAAGGGGCATGTAAAATATATTAATAGATGAAAAAAAAACATTATAGTTAGAGCAAGAACGATAGAGGAAAAAATGTTGTGCATAGTTAGTGCTGCAGAGTGGCTTATCAAATTTAAATAGGTACATACGAATCTAATAAATGTCAATCCACTATAATTTGACCGCGCCGTTTCGATAAAGTTGATATTTGTGAAATAGGCGTCATTTCTCCGTCGGGTATCATGCGGCTGGTTTGTTCATTTGGAAATTCTTGTAATAATGTACGGACAATGGCCCTTTTCACCCATGCCACGCCAATCCTCCCGACCCGGTAACTTTACCGGGTACACCCTACAAACGCATACACAATGTGTCACCTTTTGTAGGGTGCACCCGGCAAAATTACCGGGCCGGGTGGATTGGCGTGGCATGTGTGAGAGGGGCCTTTAGCTTCGACCGAGTGTAAAAACTGCTTTTCAAAGAAATATTTACAATCAAACATATCGGGATACGAACCCGAGACCTTTTGCGTGGCAAGCGATCGCGCTGATCACTGTATTTATTTTGAAAACAACCATATAATATTGTTTCTGGCAACCCTGAAGTAGACGTTGAGCAAACACGGGGTGGGGTGGTAAAGAGGCCAAGATGGCATGAGAAAGCTCACAGAAGGGATAAATAAATATCTTTATTTGTTCACTTTCGATTGACTAGACATTGCAATCTGTCCGCGTCCAAGCGGACGAAGAATACAGCTCTTTGTGAAAGCGCTGCCTCCGCATACCAGAAAACCGTTTAAAAGACCGTTGGTCTATCCATCGGTTTCTCTCATTATTTATTCATTACAAATTACAACAGAGATGGACAACATTTTAGGGAAGGGAATATGGAAGTCAAGGCATTTACATGGCTTATGAACTGTTCATAATATTTAGAGTTTTCCGCGAAATTCATACATTTTAAAAATAAAATACTGGGAAGTTGGGAGGGAATGCATGTAAAACGCACAAAAACAGAATTTACGTGGTTACTGCTGGAAATAAATGAACAAATAGCAAGAAGCACAAGCGCGAACTGACCAGCGTATCAAAGATTATTTAATTGTATACCGAATGAATGAGGAATTTCAGTGGTTTAAAAAAAAAAACTTAATAGACTATCAATGGTTAATTTAAAAGAACTTGTGACGTTTCATTTAAAGTATTATTTTTGAGTAGGGAATGAGTAAATCTAGGCATTTACATGGCTTACGACCTGTCATTGGCTCGTTTAAGTGGCCAATTTACACACTAGGTAACATCGATGTTTATGGATGTTAATCCACAATTTCTCAACTCTTCCATATGTCGACTTTTGTGAAGTAAAAGAGCTGAAACCTTTTTAGATACAAAATATAAAGGTTACACCTTATAGCCTTTTCCCCTGTTAAGAGGCATAACAACAGCCCTCCTCCAATCAGGGGGAGTGTATTTCTTCTCTAGACATAGATTAAACAGCTTATTTTTTATATATACGCCCAATGGGCATTTTAAGGTCATATTTATACGTAGAAAATTATTATAAAGGAAATTAGAAAGACAATGGTATATAGTAGACTCGGTGGGTGTGGAAGCGGGAGAGAGGTGTTTATAATTAAATTTGATTCAGTGATCCTTTGAAAGAAGACAACTTATTATTTAATAAATCAAGACTGGTATGTTTGTTGGCAGACCTGAGGATTCTGGGCATAGGGGAATGAAAACCATAGTTTTTTTACATTTTGTTTGCACCACAACAGGCCAGGAGGCCTAATTACAGTGGTGAATTGCATCACAGAGCACCCAGGCTTGAGAAAAATCACATTTTTAATTTTTGTGTTCTCGCCGGGAATCGAACCCGGAACCTTCCGTGCGTGAGTCTAGCATCTTGACCACTACACCACGGAGGCCGCGAGTTAGTTCTATGGTTATCGGTATGAAATAGTAAGTTTTGTCTGAGGTTTCTAGTTGGGATATTTAATTATATTAAGCTCAGTAGTTCAGGCGCACCAAATAGTGAGTTGATAATTTTAAATAGGACAAGAAGACTTATTCCGACGTATTTATTTATTTTATGTAGCCATACAAAAATTATTTAAATTATTTCTTCACCCGCCTTTATAAACTTTGTGGCAATGTTATCATAACCTTCCGCTTTCCCATTCTTCATATACTTAGCAGCATTTCAATGTCTTTCATACTGATCTCTTTCGCATCGTCATCTGCATTTATGTTTACTTGAGAAGGTGGTACACTGGCTATATTTCCTGTGCGCGTTTCGCACAACTCCTCAAAATATTCCTTCCATCTCGTTTTAACTCCACTATTATTCGTCACCATTTTTCCATCGTTTCCTATAACTGCTGTCATTACAAAAAAGGTAAAGGGTAAAGGCCTACCATGATACATAATATTTCAAATATCTGCCTTCTAATAATATACAAAATTATAAATCAAACCGCTTATACACGCGTTTGTGTAATATTCATGTAAAGAAGTGAATTTGAACAGGAATGTTGCGTCTCATAAAACGAAATAATACGGACCAAAATGGACACCAAGTCATTGGAACAAAAGGCATAATAGTACTACACACGTGCGTTTCCAGAAACTATCTACTAGCCAGCGGGCCACATGGCGACGATATCTACCTACTGTCTACAAAAGCTTCTCTTCGGACATCTATCTCCCTTTGTTAACCATGGAGTTGAAACAGTGTTTGATTTATTTAGTTTTTTATTGCTTACTTCTTGGTATGAACACTTGACCAATTTACTACTATACTCTATTTTTTATAAATTTATTGATATTGTTTTAACTTTGCTGGAATTCCTCTCATCCATGCGCTTTGTAGCTGCACGATGATTGGTTATCTAGCTTTAATATATCAACTTTAAAATACCTTAATTTTGTAAACGGGGTCTAGAATTCCAATCGTCTATGCGCTTAGTAGCAGCAAGGCGTGTTGTAATCTTACTCCTTTTACTATTCATATTATTATTATTTTGTAATACACTAAATTTATTTGTCATTTTTTAAAATGTGTAAATGGGGGCTAAATTTCTAACTGTCTATGCGCTCTGTAGCTGCAAGACGTCCTACAGGATTATATATATATATCTAGCTCCTATCTATTATAATTTTTGATTGATCTTAATTGAAAACGAGGAACTAAAATCCCAACCGTCCATGCGCTCTGTAGCTGCAAGACGTACTGGGATATTTATTAATTGTACAGCGCCCTTGAGGTGATTTTCAAAAAAATGGCGCTTTATAAATTATCCAACTATATATATGAGTACTAAATCAGTTTAGGATGAAGGGATGCATACTTGGGTACTAGCATTGGTTGTCTGAACTGAACTCTTGTCCGTCTGTATTGTTCTTGTCCCATAGAAGGGAAATGGTAAATTACAAATCTAAATAGTAGACTAACTCGAGAGAACCACGCGCCGACCATGCTCTAGGACCCGTTTCGTCTGCTTTAAGGTCTGAGAGATTGTTAGGACGATTAAGGTCTTTGCATAGGATTGTTTCTACTGTTGGTATTAGGAAAATGGTTTTTGCGAGGAATTCAGTACTATGACGAAAAGCAATTTCGTCTGAGTTCGATAGGGATCATGTTAGGATCTGTGTTAGGATTTTGCCGGTAGTGTCTTGATAATTTGATGTTCCTCTGTGATTTATTAAAGATACGTATTGTTTTTCTTCTGTTGATTGAGTGCATGTTGTATAGGGCAAATTATTCCAATGTTTCCTATATGTATTTGGGTTTCGTGTCGTTTGATTGATTTGTTTGTATTACTACGTTCTTCTTCCTTTCCGATGCGGGATCTGGAGCGTGCGGCCGCGGTCTCAATTTGGAACTAACACTGTATTCCTCCACTGTCATACTGGAAAATTAGAAAAAGGTGATTGTGCTGACCATGTGTATTTGATTGATCACAAACTGACAATACTGCAGTGAGGGGTACAATGAAAGTTTTTAAAGTTTATTTGTTTTGTTATTTTCTCGGTTTGATTGTAAAGAAATATTAAATTTTCGCTTAATTAGTTTTTAAAAAAATAAATTATATTGATATGCGAAACTGAAGAAAGACTCAAGTCTTTGTGAACAGTTTCGGGAAAGGGGTGGATGCTTTCATTGTACTGCTGTCATACATCCGCTATCCTTACTTTACTTTTTTGGAAATTTTTAACCGTTTTCCAGAATATTTTATTGTTTTCTTGGAAATTTTATGTTATTCATCGTTAATGCAGTACGTTAAGTACTGTTTTTCACGCGCGGCGATTTGTCCCCCGTCGCTCGCGGGTTGTCGCTATTCGGGCGCCGGTCACGGTTAAACTTCGCCGGCCTTTATCTGGCGCGCTTAGTGCAAGCGAAAGCGGCTCTAACGACGAAAGTGAGCGGTTCGGCGGCCGCACAGAATCGCGTGCACTTTTGCCCGTTATTTTTGCTCATTTTCGGTTTTGAATGATATTATTACTATTACTGTCTGTTTTGTCGGGACATTTGGCACCGTACCAGCGATGCCGCGTACTGCGCTATTCGCTACTGGAGTCTGCAGTCTCCACCCGGCGAGTGCATAATGGCGCTTAATGGGCCTTACTTATAAACCTGGTATGAAATTACGCCTCGGCATAGTGATAGAATAAGGATGGTGGGTTGGCGATTATAATTTTGTTGAATCGTTGATCTGTGTTAATTTTTGCGGGGAAATAAAAGATGCGTTTGCGCGATGTTGGCCGATGCTAAAAGAACAGTACGCGGCCAAACAAACCACAGCAAACAAAAATCCCACCTTTAGGAAGACAGGAAAGGGAATCAGAGACAGGAATCCGGATGATATCTCCAAGTCCTGGCTTCTGGGTAGTTTTTTCCTTTTTTGGTAAACACGGCACTTTCACTATAGTTACTTGCGAAATGTAAAAATGAATGTGGCGGCGCGGCGGTCAAATGATGTAAAGGTGTTCAGATGCGGGCAGATGGTTATAGGACGAGCAGATGCGGGCAGATACAATTATGAACATGCGGTAGTTGACAGAAATTGTCGAGAAGAAAAAAATGTGTTTGTTGATGTTGGTTGCTATGGATATGGAAAATTGTTCGTTCCCATAGCAACCGTAGCCACCCATGGCCATAGAGACGAGGAGAATAACAAACATTGAAAGTTGGGAGATCACAGGATGGGTATGATAGGTGGACCTTCATCCACTGGCGGTCCATCCAGCCACAAACCACTCAATCCCATCAGCCACTCGCGCAACCAGATGGTATAGTAAAAATACTCAATAACTTATATACCTTGCATAAAGTTATATCTGGGCCTCAATTATGAACGCTATCTTCATCTGTACATATTGAGACGGTATACTTAACTTATGTACTATATGTACCTTCCTCGGTATGTTCTACCTACTTGTCATATCGACATCATATGATCGAAACGAACCAATGAATGACTGCAAAAATTAATCCGCGTTCCTTACTTCATTAACATTCAAAATAGTTCTCATTTATATTTCAAATAAGCTTCTGTGATGGAAAGTGCCCACTCCAAAGCGATTATAAACTCCAATAAATCCAAATTCAAGCAAAACATGCTCGCTTGAACATGATTTTTAAAAGACACTTGCCAAAACGATATGCTTAGCGATCGTCTGTATTTATCTACCGAGCGACTATAAAGCCAGCTCCTTTAACGCCTCGATACGTACACTCCAGAAGATAATAAAACAGATGGAAAAGATAGAATAACAATTTTTTTTTATAGTGGCAACTTTCTTACGCCTGGATACGCCTGGTTAATAGAGCAGATGATGTGATTCGTCAGACGCTGAGTTTTGACTTAGTTTAATGTTACTCGTATCTTTATTATTATATTAATTTTAAGCGAGCAGCGTAAAGCTGATATGCTTAAATATATTTAAACGAAAGTTAGCTGTTGGCGCACTTTGAAGTTTCTCTAACAAATCTAGTCCATTTTTGAACCCATTGAGACTACACATTGAGATCAGCTCCTGTGGCAGCTTATTCCAACCATCAACAACCCTACTGCTCAGGAAATGCTTCCGTGGATTTAGATTCAATCTCGTTTTCTCCAGCCTGAGATTGTGGCCTCGAAAACGAGCATCTTGTTTAAGCTCGAACATGGGATATTGCTGCCAAATTTGGGCAGCTATAGTGACTGTTGAGTGTTTCGTATGTCTCTATCGGGTCACCCCTTTCTCGCCGTTCCTGCAGCGTCGTGAAACCGAGAGTTTCCAGTCTCTCCACACATGGGAGCCGTTTTAGGCTCACCGACAACTTTGTAGCTCGTCTTCGGACTCTTTCCAACAAGTTGATGTCCTTAACAAAATAGGGATTCCATATCTGAAACCCGTATTCGAGAGTAGGTCTGATATATGTTTTGTATATTTTTTTCAGAGAAATAATGCGCCAACCTATAGAGGAGCCCAAACGTAGGAAAACCATTAAATGACTATTATTAAGTTAGCTACAGTTCGCAGCAAAACAATGGGCCGTACTCAGGTCGAGAATTGCCAAATGGATATTCATTTGCATTGTAAATACTTTAAAATAAGTACTTGTGTATTTATTATAGCAGGGTTATTCCAATTTATTTTTCTATAATTCGCCTATATTTATTTTATAAAACTGAAAGTACATGGGTGTGTATATTTTTTTATTCATTTTTTCATTTTATTCACAATTTACTTATGTTACATTTATTGATACATAAATCCCAACTCCGTGGAACCAAAGTCCTGTGTTGAGTTTGTTTGTTTGTCCGTCACATCTCCGAAACGTTGAGTCGTAGCGGCCGGAAATTTGGAAATGTAATTTTAGATGCGATTTCAAGGTTGACGTTGCTATTAACGAGTAAAATTTGAATCGACCTCTACTCGATAAAGACTCAAACTTCATATGGATACCTAGTGCAGCCCCGACATATTGCCCGTAACCAACTGTCATAAAAAACAATAAACATACTTTAATTCACAAAATTATCCCCTAAATTGAGAAAAAATAGTATCTGAAGTAAATATGTTGATATAAGGAAAGTTTTTAAGCCACATAATACACGTGTCGGGACAATAAATGCCAAAAATCAATGTAAATCATGGGAAAATATTCGGAATCAATTACCTGTGAAAACTGACTCCCTTAACACCTTTGACGCTCTACTGCTGCAACCAAACACACTGCAATTCACCATAGTCGATTTTTATTTATTATAACGTAAATATCCAAGCTATTTACAAACAAAGCCAAGCACAGCGACAAAAGCATCCGATCGAACCATTATGTTTATGTTGTCAAATAAAACAAAATGGCCACCAATTGGTTGCTAGCCAACAGACCAACATCGCTTGCGTTCTATGAAACATAGTGTTAGGGCTTCTCTATAAAATATATTATAATAATAATAATGTTTGAATAATTTATTTAGCGCCATTTTTGTGAAAATCACCTCAAGGGCGCTGTACAATAAATAAATATCCCAACACGTCTTGCAGCTACAGAGCGCATGGACGGTTGGGATTCTAGTTCCTCGTCTCCAATTATGATATATTACAATTATGATATATATGAGCTAGATAACAGAACGTCTTGCAGCTACAGAGCGCATGGACAATAAGAAATCTAGCCCCTATTTACATTTTTATTTTTAAAAAAAATATTTGACAAAGAAGTTTAGAGTTTAAGTGATATTTTAAAAAACGAAATACAAAGCAAATTTATAAAATTGGAAGTTAGATAGCAACAAGTCTTGCAGCTACTGAGCGCATGGACGGTTGAAATTCTAGACCCCATTTTTTCAAATATGGCATTCTTTTTGCAAACGTCGAGCTCCGGTCTTCTCACCAACAAAGAGGTGTACGAATACGATTATTAATAATGTATTGAATTTAATATTATTTTAGTATTATCAAAAATCCAGTAAAAGGAAATAAATGGGTAGAAATTATAAGGAATTTAAGGAAAGAATCTGATTGAGATCCACAAAAACAAGTGTTGTTTATAAACATTAAAAAAAAAAAAAATTATAGACAAAAAAACAACATCTTTCCATTTTTTTGTAAATGCATTCTCCTCAAATGCAAACCTGGTAGATCGATGAATAAAACATTTATGCTCCTTACTTCTTTTTTACATATTAAATCGAAGATTTTAATATCTACGAACACGCACAGCGCAAACATCTGTATTTCTTTGAAAATCGCACGTAAATCGGTTAAGCCGTCTAGGAGGAGTACGGTGACATCACACGCACACAGGAATTATATACATATATAAAGATAGCCGATTAACAAATATTGAAATAAAAAAAAAACAACGACCTGCCTCATCAAAATATTGAAAAACCGCCGACCACTCGCTGGTTAGGACTAAGCCCCGCCCACCGCTTGACAATGACGGCGAGATTAGGGCGCACATAACGCGGAAGATAATCCCCGCTTCGATCCAATCTCCTTTTCGACAAACGAACGAACGTAATGGGGTTTTAGAACCAGCCTGTCGCCCACTCCATATGACTATGGGGTAATAAAAATGACATTTTACTTTCTCCGAAGGTAATTCATGTTTATTGTTAAAGTACAAAATAAGCTTCAGTAGCTCAACCACAAATAACTATCGACGTGCTTAAAAACATGCTAAGCATTAGAGCCATCACAATGAACAATAATGAACATGCTCAAGTTATCGCGGTCATAATTCAACGCGTGTGTAATCTCTAAGTCAACGCTCGTGTAGGTTTGTTTTTTTGTTTTCCTCGTAAATAAATACAGTTCACTGGCGAAAAATCGGCGTTTACTATAAAAAATAATACAATATATTGCATTTGAAAAATAGTTTTTTTAGTAGTTTTATTTTTATAAAAAAATCATAAAAAGTACATGTTTTTGTAAAATTCTAAACATATCTTCTTTTACACATATAGTAAATGTTATTACTGTAAAGCTAGGGTTTCCTAGGACAGCGGTGCCCGTATTTTAACGGCCGTAGTGAACGGTGATGCGGTAGACAGCCGTCGTAACGTCGACTAGAGAGTGGTTTCCTAGGAAACCACACTCTAGTCACCGTTACGACGGTTATCCACCGCATCACCGTTCACTACGGCCGTTAAAATACGGGCACCGCTATCCTAGGAAACCCCAGCTTAACTCTCCAAAAAAGAGACTAACTCTTGTGCTTGGAGAGTGACTTACACTATTTTAGTTGTTTATTTATAAGAGTTTATATAATTTTAAATACGAGTACATGAAAAAGAAAAAAAAAACATAGGATATAAAAAGAAAAAACATAAAACAATAATACATTCATACTAATTAAAATTTAATGTTGTTTTTACACGTGTTCAAAAATTTTTGACATTTAATATTAGGTGTTCACGGATGATGCATTGTGATCGCGAATACGATAAACAACCATGGTGAGAAATTGTCATCACGTCGATAGTTATTTGTGATTGAGCTACTGTAGTGTAATGCATCGGGTAGTACGAAATTTTCTGCTCTACAAGATAACGTGTTTGCTTTTAAGTTACATATATTATTTTATTTGATTACAGCAGATAACGAGAGTATAAAAATTCCTGGCAGGGGCGAATCGTAAAACAAGGCGATTATGCACAGCCTACCATTGTACTTGACTTTCGATAATAATGTTTTATGGTAACCATGTTTATGGGAAAATAAATAAAATAATTTATTATAAATCACTACCACCGTTTATATCTTCCGACAAAAAATATCTATGAAGTGCGCCCAACGCAGCGCCCGGCCCGTTCTCAGTGAACGGTGAAACTAGCCGATTACCTCAGCTTATTCCTCCATTCAAATTAGTTCTTATATTTTATTTATTGACAATTCTTGATGGAATTCCATTGTAATGATGTAATAACTTATATTTACATATGAGCTATTAATTAAAAAATACTTGGTACACTAATTTGTTTTGACCAATTAGCGCTTTCACCCTCTAATGGGCATCTTTAGACTGGTAAATATTATACACTGTAAGGATACTTTATATAAAACTTAAGATAATATTTAGTTTTTTGTAAATTATCCTTGCACTGTATAATATTCACCAGTCTGAAGATGCCCATTAGAGGGTGAAAGCGCTAATTGGTCAAAATATATAAGTGGAAGTGTACCGAGTATTTTTTAATTAATAACTTATATGTAAATCAATAATATTTTGAGTTTGTCCAAATTTATGTAGACAAGGACTGGATTCAACTCCCTGGGGAGCTGTTTATGTTAAAATATTACAACAGAGATGAAGAATATTTAAGAGAAGGTAATATAGAAGTCTAGGCATCTACAGGGCTTATGACCTAGCCACTTAAACCAGCCATTGACAGGTCATGTAAATATACGTTATTATATTCATTATATATAGTCTTAATTTCTGTCTACAATATATATATAAAAAAAAAAATGGGTTTATTCCCAAATAAATAATTAAATATTACAATATTTTGAGTTTGTCCAAAATTTTGTAGAAAAAAAACTGGATTTCACCCCCTAGGGAGTCATTAAGAATAACAAATTACAAAAGGGATGAAGAACATTTTAGAGAAGGGAATATAGGAATATGAATGTTACACAGTGTGTAAAGTGGCCATTTAAACCAACCAATGACAGGCCATATTCCATATTCCCTTCTCTAAAATGTTGTTCATCCCTTTTGTAATTAGTTAAATAATATAAATAAAAGGTACACAATTAAGATCGAATTCAACAATGTTTGAATAGATCCAAATGCTTGCAGACTGGCTGGATTTCCTCCCTAGAGACTTATTCATATTTAAATTTATTGCAACAGAGAAAGCAAACATGTTTAGTCGTAAGCCCTGTAAATGCCTAGACTTCCATATTCCCTTCTCAAAAATGTTTTCCGTCTCTGTTGCAGTAAATTTAAATATGAATAACTCCCTAGGGAGGAAATCCAGCCAGTCTGCAAGCATTGGACAAATCAAACATTGTTGAATTAACTACCCGGTAAAAAAAGAAGTATAAAAATTGGAAAATTGTTTTCAGGCGTTGCCTAGTAGGTGATTTGGTTTAGCCGGATGAATCTCACCCGCGTGATAAAGGTTTCAGCTCTTTTACTTCACAAAAATCAACAGATGGAAGAGTTGAGGAAATGTGGATGTTCAAACATGGGCAGAATGGTGAATGTTACACAGTGTGTAAAGTGGCTAATGACAGGTCATAAGCTTAATAAGCATAAGACTTCTGTATTACCTTCTTTAAAATGTTGTTCATCTCTGTTGTAATATGTTCTTATTTACAGCTCCCAAGAGAGTTGAATCCAATTCTTGTCTAGAAACATTTGGAAAAACTCGAAATATTGTTGATAAATCAACCTGGTCCATGAAGAAGTATAGAAATGGAATTAATAATATTTTCAGGCGTTGCCCAGAAAGTAGGTGAAATAATTCAATTAGATAAATCTCACCCGCATAAATAAAGGTTTCAACTCTTCAACTTCACAAACATCAACAGATGAAAGAATTGAAGGAATACAGATGTTCAAATATGGACAGAATTGTGAATGTCACACAGTGTGTAAGTGGCCACTTAAAACAGGCAATGTCAGGGGTCATAAGCCCTGTACATGCCTAGACTTCTATATTACCTTCTCTAAAATGTCTTCATCTCTGTTGTAATATGTTCTTATTTACAGCTCCCCAGGGAGTTGAATCCAGATCTTGAATACAAACATTTGGAAAAACTCAAAATATTGTCGATAAATCCACCTGGTCCATGAAGAAGTATAGAAAATGAAAAAATAATATTGTCATGCGTTGCCTAGTATGTAGGGGAAATAATTCAATCACATGAATCTCACCCGCATAAATAAAGGTTTCAACTCTTTAACCTCACTAACATCAACAGATGAAAGAATTGAAGGAATGTAGATGTGTATTTTTTTTCTCATGTACTCGAATATTTAAAATTATACATGTGCAGAATAGTGAATGTCACACAATGAGTAAAGTGGCCACTTAAACCAGCCAGTTTTAGAGGTCATAAGCCCTGTAAATGCCTAGACTTCCATATCCCCTTCTCAAAAATGTTTTCCCTTTCTGTAGCAATAAATTTAAATTCGATCGAATTGCTGTAAACTGCAGCTAGCTTCGTGGTTGATAATCACAGAATGGTTTTCGTCCGTACGGGCGACTCCATTAGTCAGTGGCGTGTTATTAGTTATCACTGAGGGTGCGAACCTACCCCGCAGGCTCCGTACAACAATACGGCGCGCACTCGGGGGCGAGATTTCCCTCGGGTGCCCTCGGCCGGACTGAGGGGTGACAAGCGACTACAGAATGGAGAGCAATCATGGGTCCTCCCCGTGGGCCACTTGACGAAGTGACGCGAATGAATCACATACAGATATGAACCTTTCTTCTGTTCCCTAGTTCGCCCGCACGTAGAGTATTCTTCTGTTGTCTGGTCTCCATATTATGATGTTCACATCAAGAATATTTAATCAGTTAAACATCGATTTTTAAGAAAGATAGGCTGGAGGTTGGGCTTATCCAGAGACCTATATACGTATAATGAGTTAGAAACTAGCTTAAATATATCTTCTCTTCAAGACCGTCGAAATAAATCCGACCTTATAGTTCTATTTAAAATTCTCAACTCACTCTTTGATGCGCCTGAACTACTGATCTTAATAAAATTAAATATCCCAACTAGAAACCTCAGACAAAACTTACTCTTTCATACCGATAACCATAGAACTAACTATGGTTTACATTCCCCTATGCCCAGAATTCTTAGGTCTGCTAACAAACATACCATACGATCACTAAATCAAATTCAATTATAAACACACTCCCACCACGTCTACTATATACCATTGTGTCTTTGTACTTTCCTTTATAATAATTTTCTATGTATAAATATGTCCTTAAAAATGCCCATTGGGCGTATATATAAATAAATAAGCTGTTTAATCTACGTCTAGAGAAGAAATACACTCCCCCTGATTGGAGGAGGGCTGTTGTTATGCCTCTATACAGGGAAAAGGGTATAAGGTGGATTGCGGAAATTAAAGAGCTATCAGCCTTTTGAGAAACTTAGACAAAACTTACTCTTTCATACCGATAACCATAGAACTAACTATGGTTTTCATTCCCCTATGCCCAGAATTCTCAGGTCTGCCAACAAACATATCAGTCTTGATTTCTTTGATAACAAGTTGTCTTCTTTCTAACGATCACTGAATCAAATTCAATTATTAACACCTCTCTCCCGCTTCCACTCCCACAAAGTCTACTATAAACCATTGAGTCTTCCTAATATTGTTATAATAATTTTCTATGTATAAATGTGTCCATAAAAATGCCCATTGGGCGTATATATATAAATAAAAAAATAAATACGGATTTCATTGTCATTTACTAAATCAACACCCAGCGATGCATAGGGCAAATCATATTTTTAACCTTTTCTTTTTTTCTTTTGTACTGTATAACGCTTCATGCCTTGATGCCCAAAATCACCTGACTCTGTCAAATCCAGTCATCGAAGGGTCGAGAGTTTCAAATACCTGGGAGTATATTTATTTATTTTAACACTTTATATACATATACAGTTTATAATATTAGTTTTGTTGGATTAATTACGTTTTTTTTATTGTTATTATTATATTAACTTTGTTAAATAGCTAATCTTAGGCATGTTCCACATTTTGTAAAATATTTCCCTCGGCACGGGACGCCCCAGTGAGGGAACATTATTATGCATAAAAAAAAGAATACAAACAATGTAAAAGTATAAATAAATAAATAAATATACATGTAAGGGCGGGCATATTGCCTTAAGGCAATTTCTTCCCACCTACCCAAACTGTTCAGTTTGAGAAAACTACAAGTACATGGGTGCCTGGAAGAATGACTAGAGAGGTGCCACCGTTTTGTAGCAACAATTCACGGACAGTGTATACTTGTAATGCCGTATTAAACAGACTTCACGAACTCGACAATAATTATTCCCACGTATCGGATATATTGAGTGTAGGGTATTGTTCCTATAGAACAAACCTTTTGAACTTTTTCAAAGATGTTGAATGGTAATTATATTTATTTATTCGTGCATTTCATAACATACACGTTTTTTGTTCACTTTGCGCAGCTGTATGAAACGGTACTTATTATTTTCTTGTTGTATTACTGTAGAATGTTTTATTATTTAATTTTGTTTTTTACATTTATTCTTGAATTATTTAAACTTTCTACTGAATATGCTGTATAATTTTTAGGTTATTTTTTTAAATATAATTCTTGTATGATTTTTGGGCTTAATTTTTTTTATAAATCTTGGGTATAAGGAAATTTATGTTTCAAAAAAAAAAATATTAAGCCAATCGGACATACTCAAACATTGCGTAAGTAACTACCTGGTAAAAAAAGTATAAAAATTGGAAAATTGTTTTCAGGCGTTGCCTAGTAGGTAATTTGGTTCAGCCGGATGAATCTCACCCACTTTATAAAGGTTTCAGCTCTTTTACTTCACAAAAGTCAACAGATGGAAGAGTTGAGGAAATGTGGATATATAAACATGGGCAGAATGGTGAACGTTCCACGGTGTGTAAAGGGGCCACTTAAACCATCCAGTGACAGGTCATAAGCCCTGTAAATGCCTAGACTTCCATATTCCCTTCTCAAAAATGTTTTCTCTCTCTGTTGAAATAAATTTAAATATGTATAACTCCCTAGGGAGGAAATCCAGCCAGTCTGCAAGCGTTTGGACATACTCAAACATTATTAAATAATTTTTGTTTAACAATGTTTGATTATGTCCAAATGCTTGCAGACTGGCTGGATTTCCTCCCTAGGGAGTTGTTCATGTTCATATGAAATAAATTTTTGTTTAAATTATTAGTCTGTTAACAAAAAAAATACAAAAAGACACTGAACTATTGAGAAAAAAATGTTTTTTTTTTTTATGGATTTTTTTCTCGCAACAGGCGGGAGTCGAACCCGCAACGCCAGTTTCACAGTCGGCCGTCTTACCCACTACGCCACGGCTCTGATTTGTAATAATATATGGTGTCGAACGCGACAGGATGTGTGCGTAAGATAAACAGCAAGGAAATTTCGCATTACCAGGAAGAGGATGTGTAGGTAAATAGAGAAATATTTGCATGCCACGATTAGAACAGTTAAGTCAAATAATGCAAAACATGCATTTCAAACAATTTACACGTGTGACGCAAGCAGTCCGCGTCCGGGCGTATCAAGAATACAGGTCTGCGAGTGTAGTAGAAACGAGAACCCTGGGCCTCATGGGGCAGTTCATCATCATCATCATTCCCTCTCCGCACCTAATGGTGCATAGGGCACTACATTGGTGCACCGACCGCAGCGTATCTTGATCATTTCTGTTACATAAATCAGTCTTAGACTTCAGAGGCCAGTCCAGGGACTATGACACATTCAAGTGAGAAAACACTTTTTTAAAATATTATTATTATTATTATGGATAACTTATACAGCGCCATTTTCGTAATAAAATACCTCAAGGGCGCTTTACATAGTGATTCTATTGTTAAATTAATTTAATTGAAGCTTTTAAATTTGTAATTTAATTAAAACAATTTATTTTGGTGTCACATGCTACGGATTTATTCAAATGATTTAGAGAACAAGTGGGTTTTAAGTTTTTTTCGAAACATCACTTCACTTTCACAACCTCGCACCTCTGCTGGGAGAGCATTCCATGCCATAGGGCCTGCGACCGCAAATGCGCGTTCACTAAATTTAGTGCACTGTTTGCGTAGAGGTATAATAACTTTTCCTCTCACCGTAGACGTAGCTGATCTAAGCGTGAGACGCCTGTCAGCTAGTTCATCTGGAATGCATAGTTCCCTTGGATATTCCGGAGCAGAGTTGTGCAGTGACTTATACATAAGCCAACAGAGTTTGTATTCGACCCTCTGTGGAAAACGTAGCCAGTGTAGTTCCCGAAATAAATATTTCATGTCAACCAAATCGGGAATCGAACCCGAGACCTCTTGCATGGTAGGCAAACGCGCTGACCACTACACCACTAATTTGTTAATACACCTATTTTGCAGGAGTGTTAAAAGTCTTTCTAATGAATAAATGTTTCGAGGTATTTTATTTTATTTTATTAGGGAAATCAACAGTTCTACATACATATTTTTAGTAAACAAACAGATATAGTGTATAAACTCAGAACTAATAACAGATTTCCACATAGTATACAAAGTTAGTAAAGAAAATATATTACATATCAAATAAATACATACAATTTATACATATACAAAATGTTATTTTCATGTACTCAATAATCAAAGATTTTTTAAATATTTATTTTAAGAACATTAAGTTACTGTAAATTGGGCGGGATAAGGACAAGAATGCTTGAAGAGAGGATAAAGAGGGGAGGGGAGATGTACATATTTATTATTATAATGTCTACTAAGTTACATAATACATTTTAGTGTAAATTTTAAATCTGACAGAGTGATGTTTGTGTAATCTATATTTTTTAAATTTTGTATTGTACATTGAAAAAGTCCTACGAAAAAAAGCATTTTTAACATACGATGTTTTACTTATTGGTACATGAAACAGGTGGTACCGTCTACAAATCCTGGCTGGCATATGTATTGGTATTAAACCAAGCAGCTCTGTACAGTCAACCATTCCTGTCACAATTTTGTAAAGCAGTAGTTGGTCCGCACACACTCTGCGGTATTGTAGAGAAATGATTCCATGGAAGGTGGAGGCAGTGAGAGTAGATACATAAGAAATACCGGTTTTGTATTTAAGGTACTTTATAAATTTGTTTTGAATATTTTCTATTCTACTTGTATATATGGCATACCGGCAATCTTTACGGATGGTAGCCTGCTGGACGGCAAAGTGGGAGCGGCATTCGTTCCTCTTGAGGGTGATAAATAATTATCTGGCAGAACATTTAAACTAGATAATTTCTGCCCATGTTTCAACATCCACATTTCCTCAATTCTTCCATCTGTTGACTTTTGTGCAGTAAAAGATGTTACACAGTGTGTAAAGTGGCCACTTAAACCAGCCAATGACAGGTCATAAGCCCTGTTAATGCCTAAACTTTGTTTTTTTTATGCAAATACTAAGAAAAATAATGAAAAAAAAATCAGTTTTAATTTCATATTTTAGTTTATGTCGACAGTATGCTACGTTGGGCATTAAATGGTTTAAAAATAGAAGAATGTAAGGAAAACAAGAAATAACGATTCTTATAAACATCTTTTAAGATAATAATGAAAGTTGCGGAAACAATTAAAACTTCGAATCTTTTGAAAAAAAAAAAAAAAATCTAAGCTAAATTACAGTTTTAACAGAATACGTGCAACTGACTTTTTGTTTCAAATTTTATCGATTTTTTTTAACCTGGTAGTGACTTTTTAAAATAAATTATAATGGATAGTATGTACGCAATATAATAAATTAGTCACCTAGTGTAAAACATGTTTTAAATTACTTTTATACGCCGATTAACGGTATGTCTGTAGCAGATCGTTTAGGGGTCGTCCACAGTGCGGGCTTAAGGCGGTGGCGACAGCGGGCGCGTATGCAAAACGCCACACGTGGCCATAGTACGAGGCTTGTGGCGGACGCGACAAATTAATGTTCGAGGCCTTACATCGGACATTTTATGATTAAGGGATCTAATAGAGAAGCGGCGTAAAAAAACATACAAAAATCATGTTAAATAGGTGCGAAGGTTTTCATCGTCACTTTTATCCATATGTTTCTTTTTTGGGTGACACAGCGTGTGTTAGATTTGTTCCGACGTTTTGGCTACTACTTTGGATAGCCAAAGTGCTGAAAAAACAAAATATTATAACAACGTTTGGGACTGTGGAAAAAAATAAAAAAACATTTATTTAACCCAAAGATAGGAATCCTCTGGAAACGGAAGCTGTTTATTAATTAAGTTGCCAAGGATGAGATAAGGTATACATAGGACAAACATAACACAGCAAAGAAAAAGATTAACGAACACAAAAGAGCGTGTAAACTTGGGCACCCTGACAAATTCACATTAGCGGATCACTTTATAGACACTGGACATTTTTTCGCCTTCGAACCAAATTTTTTACATGAACCCAGTAACAACAGAGCACGTATCATAAAAGAGGCAATGAGGAATTCCACTGTTTTCTAATTTAACTAAGCATAAATATTTTTTTTTTTGTGCGTCTTTACAAAGATATGATTTTTTATAGTTACATTTATCAAATACCGCGCCAAATGACTGTAATCAGTGTGTCACTTTTCAGTAGTGACGTCATGAAACGGTTGGCGTTCTTATTTTCACTGACCGCGGTAAGTTGTATTTCTCTAGCCAATAACAAAACTGACAAGAATCTATGGAATATTGCTTTGATTACTTCATTTAGTTGATCGTAATTTGCTCATTTCTATGTTATGGTTGTTTTTACGAACGTTTCGATTTAGAAAAACCTAGAAAGTTGACATAATCTCTGGTTGAAATGTCAAATTATACAAATTATACTCTTTTTTTTCTATGGTCAAAACGTTCCTTACAAGGTGCGAGGGCTTTAAAGTGGAAACCGGAAATACTACAAGTAAGGAGTGACGTTATTATTTACGATTTTAAAATGAATACTATTTTTAACATTTTATTTTTTATTTTTGCGTGCGTTTTTGAGATATTTCATCGTACTCCAAAATTTATAAATATTCACGTGTACACGAAAACATTTTTAAAATTTTAATTCCGGGTTGGGCTGGAATTCCTCGTTGAAATACAGACACCCAAATAACGTAAACAAAGACGACGGGCTCAAATTAAACTCAACATGGTTCCCAGCATTACATACTACAAAAACTAAGAGAAATGTGCCTACTGCCCACTGCGACACGGTACAAACACTTACTTTTTTCTACAAAACACACAATTTACCCTAAAGATGGCCTCCTGCAATGGTAGCCGAAACATTGGAACAAATTTAACACACACGGTATCACCCAAAAAAGAAACATTTAAAAAAAACATGTTATACAAGTGTTATACACTTTCAAGTCAAATTGCAATAGTAATAAACACCAAATAAATTTAAAATTCGTTCCTAGTCGGTACTTAATTATATTTATTTCTACCAGTGACAAGATGGAGACCGGTTTCTTTTAAATATATTTACTTATCTCCGTTAAAATTGTATGTGATGTTTAGGACACCAAAAACTTAATGAGAGAATTATGTTAATTTATAATATATAATAAAACAGCGTTTATTTGATATTTTTAGTAACATATTGTAATCAATTACCTACTTAATCTGGACTGGTTAATTATACACACTTTTATACTATTTACATTTATTTATTACATTTTAACAACTAAATAATATCTCAAAACACTCATTTCTTTTTCGTTGGCGCTACAGCTCAAATCGAGCCGTGGCCTCCTTCAACTTTTGCCTCCAACTCCGCCTGTCCTCAGCAGCCATTTTCCAATTTGCAACTTGTAGAAGCTGTACTTCATCTTTTTTCACTTCATCCTTCCACCCTAGTCTAGGTCTCCCAATCCTTCTTATACCCCCTGGGTGTCCAGTCATGGCTTTTTTAGTTGCTCGCGCATCAGCCATTCTTTGTACGTGTCCAGCCCATCTCAACCTGAGCAGTTTTATGTGCGTTGAGATACTACAGGCTTCATATATGAAGTACACTTTGGCGTTTTGCCTAATGTTCCACTTTTCTCCATCTTTCACGGGACTACAGATTCGACGAAGAACTCTCCTTTCAAAGCATCTCAGTAACACACATACTGCAGTTAAATTTTGAGGGTGTTTTCTTTTCAATGTAAAATATGGACATGGAGATTACGTGTAGAACATAACATCCAACAAATTCTTGCCTTGGTAAACGTTTACCTTTTCACGAAATTTTCGATCACATTTTGAAATAATTGTGGATGGATTTCGTCAATAACTTGCCTAATTTCCATTTTGAGCTCCGAAATTGTCTGTGGATTATTTGTATACAGTTTTCATGAAAGAAAAAAATCCAGAGGTGTCAGATTCCATGATCTTGGTGGTCCAGTTATTCTAAAAAAAATACGGGCCAATGATTCCGGCAGTCCAAAATCCACACCACACGGTCACACGCGGTGGGTGCATAAGCTGCTGATAGATCACTTACCCTTACATGGACTGATTAGGTTATGAAAATATTTTATGCTGTGGGAGAAATAGAAAAGAGGGAGGGGATGAAGGGAGGGACGTATCAGTCTATGTAAGAGTTGTTTATTAAAATGCATGTCGTGTTGGTTTTACATTTTCGTACAACAACTACGGTGAAGGTGTATTGTCGGTTTTGCATATTAGTTTTATTGGTGTCCTGATGAAGAGACTGGTATGTGTTGAAACCGGTAACAATATAAAAGTCGGTAAGTGGCTTTATACAAATATTTAATAACATTAAGTAAAGACAAATCTTTTTAACAAATCTAGAATCCATAAGAGAGCCGTTCGAGCAATTTCCAATATAAATCCCAGAGAATTGCTAGAAGTCACATGTCAATATATTTATAGAAACTTCATCTATTTTCATTTAAAAAATTAAAAAGAAATTTCCATAGGCTCAATACAAGAAATAAAGATATTCTAGTTGTGCTTTTTTCTTTTTCATTTGCCTCAAACTGCATACGATTCTACAACAAGGTACCTCTTGAAATTCAGGCTTTGCCAACAAAAAAATTAAAATATTTTGTCAAGCACAGGCTGTTTGGAAAGAACTACTGTAGAGGCGAAGAATATTTGCAGGACAAGACAGCTTGGCATAAGATTCATGTTTATTGATTTTAATTTGTTGATTTTAATTGTGTTGATAATTTAAATTTATTTGTTTGTTAGCTTTAATTTATTCATTTTTGAATAACATTATTCAGTTATAATTTTATTGGCATTTATATAAGATTAGGGGAGATTCAGGTCCAGTCACTAAACTCTAGGTTGAGAAAGCTGTGCCACCTTTTCTGCTCTCTTAGAGACATTCTGGATATTGGCGCTCTCAAAAGTGTGTACTTAGCTCTGTTTCAATCTACTGCAACATATGGCATAGCTGGCTGAGGGGTTGTGCGGCGCCCTCCAACATACCCGTCAGAATAGTTGTTCCAATGCATAAAGCTGCTGGATATGAGACAACTGTACCTAAAAGAACCACTTAAACACTTTTGGTCGAACAATAAGGAGAGGTTTCAGCAAAATTTCCGTACAAAGTTTTCCCAGAATTGCACGAATTGTGTCATACCCAAAACCCGTACGACTTTTGTTTAGAGACATCTCTCATTTATCGCACTTAGAGTGTTCAATATTTTGGAAGAGTGTATTGAGCTCTCGAGGACAATTAATATTTTCAAGAGAGGAATTAATGACTGGATTTTCCTTAGTGGGAGGGATTTCTTGATGATTTTCCGAATGTTTGAGTTTACTGTTTACCATATTGATGTGCCATATATTTGTAATAATCGGCGCGCGTGCATGAGAAGATGTATGAATGTAGAGGAAACGAGATCTGTTTGCAAAGATAGAGTGCGGCATTACCCAACAAACAATGTATATTAGATCCGATGCCAACATGGCTTTTGAAAAAATGCATTAACGTATTAGCTCCATTTTTAACAGATTTATTTAATACATCCATGGAGCGCAGCATTGTTCCGAGAGCCATAAAGAAAGCTAATGTAACTTCACTTTTAAAAAATTCTCAACTAAATGTGGAAGATCTTTCCAGTTTTCGCCCAATTTCAAATCTTCTCATCGTATCAAAAATACTAGAAAAAATAGTTTCTCATAGGCTCGTTAACTATATCGAGCAGAATTCTTTATTTTCGGTAAGGCAATCAGCATACCGACGTTTTCATTCTACGGAGACGGGAGTGATAATAGTACTATTTGACACTATAACGGCGGTAGACTCTGGTAATCTGGTGTTGATGGCTCTTCTGGACATGAGTGCTGCATTCGATACTGTAGACCATAATATTTTGCTTGAACGTCTAGAGAAAACTTATGGTATCCATGATCAGGCACATATGTGATTCAGTTTCTATCTTAATGAAAGAAAATATGCAGTCGTGTTCCAGGGTAAAAGCTCAACCAACTTTCGGGTGTCTACAGGAGTGCCTCAAGGGTCAGTACTCGGACCACTCCTCTATCTCCTTTACACTAAAGATATGGAGAACATTATCAAAGAATGTGGATTGTGGTCTCACTGCTACGCAGATGATACTCAGATTTATTTTTATTGCAAACCAGGCGAGAGAAGTGTGCTTGTCAATTTAATTGATGGATGCATCGAGAAAATAGGAAACTGGATGGCTGAAAACAGACTAACATTGAACCCATCAAAAACTGAACAACTATGGGTGGCTTCAGCCAGACGACAGAATTTGATCCAGGATACGGCCCTACCCAATGTAGGGAGTACCGCTTTACCCACCGTTAAACTACTGGGAGTTTTACTCAATTCTGACCTTTCTCTTGACGCTCAAATTAGTAGAACGATAAGTTCATGCTTCTACCAGCTGAGACAAATTAAATGCATTCGCAAAAATTTGCCGGTTGATGCCGCCCGTCAATTAATAAATGCGTTTGTAGTGTCTAGAGTCGATTATTGTAATGGTATCTATGCAGGTCTACCAATGAACAAAATGACTCGCCTACAATCTGTATTGAATGCCGCAGCGAGACTTATTTTCGGAATCTCTAAGTTCAGTCATATCACTCCACTACTTCGGGAACTACACTGGCTACGTTTTCCACAGAGGGTCGAATACAAACTCTGTTGGCTTATGTATAAGTCACTGCACAGCTCTGCTCCGGAATATCTAAGGGAGCTATGAATTCCAGATGAACTAGCTGACAGGCGTCTCACGCTTAGATCAGCTACGTCTACGGCGAGAGGAAAAGTTATTATACCTCTACGCAAACAGCGCACTAAATTTGGTGAACGCGCATTTGCGGTCGCAGGCCCTATGGCATGGAATGCTCTCCCAGCAGAGGTGCGAGGCTGTGAAAGTGAAGTGATGTTTCGGAAAAAACTTAAAACCCACTTGTTCTCTAAATCATTTGAATAAATCCGTAGCACGTGACAACAAAATAAATTATTTTAATTAAATTACAAATTTAAAAGCTTCAATTAAATTAACTTAATAATAGAATCACCATGTATAGCGCCCTTGAGGTATTTTATTACGAAAATGGCGCTATATAAGTTATCCATAATTATATTGATGTGGCGTTCTATCTTCTCTGCCTATCCTTACGGGAAAACGGCGTGATGGTTTGTTGTTATTGTTATTGTTGAACTATATTTTTTCCACTTATTTGTTTATAAATTTGTATAAACCACTTATTTTTTTAAAATTACACTTCGACCGGTTTCGAGGTTACTACCTCATCGTCAGGAATTTAACTAACTTATAATTACACGCGTTGCTATTAATATAATTAAATATTGTATGAAAGAGACAGAAAATTGAAAGAAAGAGAGAGAAAGAAGATAAAATAAATCATAACGAGAATAGTTTTAGAAGAGGACTCGAAGTTAAATTTAATTGATTATTTATTATTTGAAGTTTTTGATTAATGGCTTTACTAATTTCTAATCGTTCTAAATTATCTAAACGAAAACCATTTTTATTGACATGCAAAATTTCTACACACGTTTCTTGATTAAATTCATGGTTTTCGGATATAAGATGATTTGCGAATTCTGAAAAATTATTATTACTCAGACATCTTATATGTTCTTTGATTTCTTTCAATTTTCTGTCTCCTTCATACAATATTTTATTATATAAATAGCAACGCGTGTAATTATAAGTTAGTTCAATTCCTGACGATGAGGTAGTAACCTCAAAACCGGTCGAAGTGTAATTAAAAAATTAATTGGTTTATACAAATTTATAAACAAATAAGTGTAAAATGTCATACCACAAAGTGAAAAATGTTTTTGATAACAATAATATATATTTTTTCCACCTGGACACGGGATAAGTGATTCAATAATAATATTACAAAATACTGTGCAATAATATTTGCAAAACATTGTAATGAAACTTTAATCATTTGAATGGCCAACAATAATTTAGAAAGTTAGTCGGATAATAATTGGGAAAGCAGATCAATTGATTGAAATATGAATAATAAATAATAAGGAAATACTTCTAACTATATAAGAACACCCACAATTTATGCTAGTTAGCTTAATTATCATACTTCATAATTTATTGTAGTACTAAGGAAGTTCGTCGTAATAAAATAAAATAATGTAGGCCTCGTGGCGTAGCGGTCAGCGCGTTTGCCTACCATGCAAGAGGTCTCGGGTTCGATTCCCGACATGGTTGATACGCAATATTTGATTTCAAATTGCACTGTAGTATTGACAAATACGCATTTCATAGATACATATTTTTATTTCTTATTTTTTCGTGATAATATATGCTTGCTTGTTTATTAATTTAACTTAAAAATGTCTTTCTTGCTTACCGTAACACTTTATTTATTGTTTGCTTTACATAATTTATTTCATAAGCTTATATCTTTGCATTTTTTGTTTATATGCTTACTGTTTTTTCTTGCATACCTTTGTTATTATTGTTTTTTTTTTTACTTTGTAAAACTTTTTATCATATCCTTTTTAACTAATTTCACTATTTTTTTCTGTAAATTCTGTTTATTATTTAGTATGTTAGCGTGTATTTCATTTTTATTTTTTGTAAATGCCTTTTGGGCGTTAATGAACAAAATAAATAAATAAAAAGAAGAGAAAGACTGGTCATCTTACTTTCATGTAACAAAAAGTGATTACAATTTGCTGCGATTGGTGTACCAATGCAGTGCCCTGTGCACCATTAGGTACGGAAAGGGAATGACGATGAAGATGATGATATTTTTTTAAGTTTTGTACTTTTGAAATTACTTCGCGTGTGACGTCTTAAGTTCTCTTCCTCTTTTCGATGAGTTCCAAAAATTTGTCAGTTGGGAACCTGTCTCTCTTTTATTAGTTGATTCTAAAGAATTAGTAGGTTTTCTTATTTTTGTGTTACAACTATGTTGAAAGCGTATAGTGGGTTTTGCATGTTAATTTAATTGGAGTCCTGACGAAGAGACGAGTACGCCTCGGTACCGTTAGACATCATAATATTTAGTAAAATGTCATCATCATCATCATTCCCTTTCCGCACCTAATGGTGCATAGGGCACTGCATTGCTACACCAATCGCAGCGTTTTTTTGTAACATGACTGTAAGATGATCAGTCTTACGCTACAGGTACCATTCCAGGGACTATGAAATATTCTGGTGTGAAAACACCCTTTTGAATAAATATTTCATATCAACCATGTCCGGAATCGAACTCGAGACCTCTCGCAGGGTAGGCAAATGCACTGACCATTACACCACAAGACCGACAAAATTGATGATCATAATTTTAATGCTTTAATAATAATCTAATCATAATTAATTCGCAATGCAAATGACGGTTTTGAAAAAAAATATTTTGAAAGTAATGACAAAATAAAACAACGAATTCAGACGAATCCTCCCAAGCCAGGTTCACGTCCTGTAGTTCTGACATTAGCTGCCGATGAACAGTCAGCAGTGGACGTCCAGGACATCGAGAACCTGATGCCTCGATGAATAGACAAGCGTGGTCAAGGCTCTCAGGAGGCATCCGCAGTACATGGCCAAGCGAACCGTATCGCCTCCGCTTACGACATTTGTCACCGGGTTTGCTGCGTCCGTTCTCGCATTAATTCATTCCTTACAAAGTCAGACCACGGCACAACCAAGAATCTTCTGAGACATCTATTTTTTTTTTAAAACTCAGAATTTCCCTTTTTTGGGTCCCAGTGAAATGCCACGATTCGCATCCGTAGAAGAGAATAAATAGGTGTTATGCAGGCGTTATACAGGCGGCATTTGGTTTTCACAAATACATTTTAAAAATACTTTACAACTGACTTAAACACTACAATACGTTTAACAAATTACACTAGAGATGGAGAACATAACAGAGAAGGCAATATGGAAGTCTAGGCATTTACAGGGCTTATGACGTGTCATTGGCTGGTGAAAGTGGCCATTTTACGCTCCGTTTAACATTCACAATTTTTCCTATGTTTAAACATCCATATTTCTTAAATTCTATCCTATTCTCCTCCATGGATGCGAATGGTGGCAACTCACTAGGGCACAAAACAGCAAAATTCTCAGTTTTAAGAATATGTTTTAGAATAACCTCGGGTGTGCGGAGGTTTGACTTTGCAAGGAATGAAGTAATAAGAGAACGGACGCAGCAAACTTTGCTGACAGCTGTCATC
Source organism: Micrasema longulum (assembly GCA_022494885.1). Classification (NCBI taxonomy): domain Eukaryota; kingdom Metazoa; phylum Arthropoda; class Insecta; order Trichoptera; family Brachycentridae; genus Micrasema; species Micrasema longulum. The sequence continues at coordinate 38,572 of JAGVSM010001179.1, read as the reverse complement.
AAGCGGAGGCAATGCAGTTGGTACGACCTTGGGGGTGAAATTCTTTCGTCTGGAAACATATGGACAAACTAAAAATATTGTAATACAATACCTTACCTGACTACTTAAATTAAAGATGAATAAAAAAGCACGAGACAATCAGACCTTGACATTATGATATGCTTATAATATAATCCGAACAGGTTTTTAAATTATTAATAAATAAATAAATAAAAAACGACTGTCCTCAAGCGTAGGCGGCTGGCGGCACCAGCATAGAAGCTTGCTGTTATTTCAACTCAGTACCTGCTAGTTTTGTACATGTAGTTGGGTTAGTTTAGGAAAAAAAGTTCATATCTTAAGTTTGAATCCAGGATATTGCGTGTTTTTTAAAAGAAGGAAAAATTTGAAAGTTAGGGATCACTGAAATATGATATCACTGAATTAAAAATTTTAGGGCCTATAAGATATGCATGTCTCTGTGCTAGCTTCGTTTTTCAATGTGGTATTTCTAACACACTATTCCATCTTTGACTTGATCTATTTGAATTACTTGCAAAATAAATTCTGGTTCTTAAACATATATTTTAAATTTTTATTTATATCCCTACAGAGATGAGGTAGAATTTTTTCAAATTCAGGATTATGGATATTCGAGCGTTTACAGGGCTTATGACCTGTCATTGGCTGGGTTAAGTGGCCACTTTAAGTAGGTACTACAACATTCCCATTCCGCTTATTAGCGAATATCCACACAGGTAACATTTTTGATATTTGTATATATGTTACTAAACGAGAAACCATTCACAAGCGAGTTGGAGCGCCATCTATGTATTGATATTGAAGTTAAGTATTTAGTTATACCTGAATTTGAAAAAATTCTACCTCATCTCTGTAGGGATATAAATAAAAATATATACCTACTCCCCCTTGGGAGAAATCCAGATTTGTGTATGTACAAATATACGTACCAAAATAATGTTATATATTTTAAACATTGAAAACAATACAATAATTTAATCAGGAAGTATCACATACTACGAATACCGATAAAAACATATAAAATGGAATTAGAATAATTAATTGTATTTTCAAAATCAATATGGACATTGTAGACAAATGTTTTCTTACATATATATATATTTTTAATACGTCGCTAGAAAAACGCGACATGTTTGGCCTTGATAGTTGTGATGTCAAAATTTGTGACAATGTTCTTAACAAATTTGAATGGTCGGGAACAAATAAACATGAATCGTGACGTATTGGAGGCGTGGCCAATGAAATGACCGTTTTTGCGGGAATTACATAAATAAAATAAATTTTAAATAATTTTTTTATGCTACTAATAATAACAATTTTTTTTACTGGACAGCATTTCATAGACCTTTATTACTTGGAAAATGTAAAAAAAAAATCATTGTTAGGAATATGGTGTTATAAACGTTAAATTTGTGAATAAAATAAAAATAAAAAAAAACAGTGAGAATTAAAAAAACTGTCATCCTCCGTTTTCGGGCATCCAAGTCGTTATTTTGCGAATCGCAGTACGTTTCTGACTTATTTTTTTTCTGAAATCCCTAAAAAAATTCGGAAAGTCGGTGTTCGGATAATTGGATTTCTACTGTTATATATCATTTGATCCTTGAGTTAGTTATATTTTTTTCAAACCTGGAATATAAAGTCTTTGTAAAACATTTTCAAGAACAAATATAAAAAAAGTCAGCGTTACATTTTCGCCCATCCTTCGTTGTTCTACGATCACGACAAATTTCCTGTTTAGGACTTCATTGTTGTTTTCGTTAATGTTAAAAAAATGCGTTGTAAAAAAACATGTATTTATTGACATTATTATATTGTCAAATCCTTAAAGAGTGGAGAGTGATGATTCAAATTTACCAATCAATTATTTCAAATTATTATTTAATATTCAAATCGTGTATTGCCAATTATAGGGTACATTCGCAAAAAATATTGATAAAGTGCGTAGCGCCGAATTTGGTAAATGGTTAATTGTAATCAGAGAAAGCGAATTCAGAATATTTAGAACTCCTAATTAATGAAATATTAATCGGCATTTAAATTCAAAATTATCAAGCTTATATTGACAATAAATTTTAATATTATATTTCTTTGATTTTTACGGCCGTTATGAAAGCCACAGTAGTACTTGTAATATACTAATATACTATAACGCCTTTGATGAACACGTCAGAGCAGCTATCGAGGAAAGCAAACGTAGACAAAGGAATATTGGTAATAGAAAACAAGGTAATACTCCATGGTTTAATATGAAACTAGATTTACTTATAAAAAAAAGGAATCAACTACATAAACAATGAAAATCGGATCCTGGAAATTCGACGCTTACGGCTCTCAAAAACAAAGCTAGAAATATTGTAACTAACTACAGGAGAGTAATCAAATTAAAATACTTTAGTAAATCGCTCAATGAATGCGCAAATAATCACAAGAAAACTTGGCAAATTTTAAAGTCTGTATTGACAAATAGTCGTCAAAAAACTAATGATAAATGTGTCTGCCTTATAGTAAATGATAAAATTATTGATGAATCGGAACAAATAGCAGAATCATTTAATAATTTCTTCATATCGATTGGAGAAGAACTGGCTGCAAAAATAAAAAAGTTTCCAGGTGATTTAAATACAATAAACGCGCAAACAACAGCTGCCCAATCATTTCATATGACTAAAACATCAAAAACTGAAGTTCTGAGAATCATTTCTACTCTTAAGCAACGAGCGGCTGCAGGGAAGGACGGTGTAACGCCAAAAACGGTAAAAAATTGTAAATACGAACTTGCTGAACCTTTAGTTGACCTCATTAACTTAGCGATAGTACAAGGTATATTTCCTGAAAAACTTAAATTGGCTAAAATTATACCACTTTATAAAGATGGATGCAAAAAAAATGTACAAAACTACAGACCCATATCCATTCTTTCTGTTTTCTCAAAAAATTTTGAACGAGTACTTAAAGACAGGCTTTCCAAATTCTTAAATGACTGTAATTTACTGACTCCATTACAATATGGCTTCAGGAAGAATTCAAGTACAAAAAACGCATCCTTTGACTTTATTTCTACGATACAGAAACATTTAGACCAAGGTGATTATACTGCTGGTGTTTTCATATACCTAAAAAAGGCTTTTGACACTGTGGACCACAGCATTTTGATCGAAAAACTTCAGTATATTGGTGTAACTGGAATACGTTTAGAAATTTTTAAAGACTATCTTTCAAACAGATCATCTTTGGTAGAAGTTGGAGGTAAGTTTAGCAATTTTGGTAAAATCACCTGCGGGGTACCTCAAGGGTCTATACTCGGTCCGTTGCTATTTCTTATATACATCAACGATGTGACAAAATGGGGCATCAAAGGAGGAATACAGCTTTATGCAGATGATACGACTATTTTATATCACACTAAAAACAAACAAGATTTACAGAAGATGGTTGAAAGTGACGTTTTACATCTGGCGGAATGGCTGCGTTTAAATAAATTGAGTTGAATGCAAAAAAGACTCACTACCTTCTATTTGGAAACAAGAGTAATGAATCTATTGATGTCTTTATTGGTGTTGATTGTCTGGAGAAAAAAAATAGCACTAAGTACTTGGGACTGTTAGTGGACTCGCAGCTTACTTGGAATGAACATGTTGAGCCCGTGAAAGGAAAGATTGTCCCTGTAGCTGGAATACTGTACAGATTTCAGAGAATGCTTCCAGTTTCGCTGCTTCGAGCAATCTATTTTTCTATGGTCCATTCGCATTTATCATACCTATGCTGTGTTTGGGGTTTTGCAACTAAGAGCAAAATTTTTGAGGTGCAGATTATTCAGAATAGAGCGATCAGAAATGTGTTTCACCTACCGTATGATACTCATGTAAGGGACATTTATTTTGAAACAAAAATCATGCCTTTTAGCATGCTTTCCTATTTCGAGATAACTGACACTATTATTAATACTACTCTCGACTCAATGCACAGTAACATAAAGCCAGCTTTCATTGGAGACATCCATCGGTACAGTACTCGATCAAAAAACAATATATATATTGATTCTGTGAAGTCTACGAAGTTTGGTACTAGATCTTTACAATACATAGGTTTCAAGGAATTTAATAAATTGCCACAAAAATTTAAAGTACCTATTTCAAAATACAGAAACAGGACGTGCGAATTGAAGAATTATTTTTTCCAGAAGTACTTTGAATAAATAATGTTAGTTTATAAAGAATGCGCATCTTGAACATATACCTTTTAATATTTCACCGTTTTTGCTTGTATATGTAATTTTTAATACTATTTAAATGTTATTTGTGTTTTTTTCTTTTTATATACTTATTTTGGCTTGTATACATAATTTCAATTTTTTCAACGTTTTTGATAAAAAAAATTAACCTGTATTGGGTGTGCGCATATTTTGTTAATTAAAAAAAATGATTTTATTTTGTACTAGTTCAGTATGTATATATATATCCATGTAATTTTTAAACTTTTTCAATTTTCTTTCCCAGATTGCATAATGTAAACATTATTTTGAATTTATTTCCATGCCTAGTATTCTGTTTATTCTGTTATTTTCAAGTATTTTTTCATACCCTTTTTAATTTGTAGTATATCATAATTTTAATTTTTCTGCTTTTGTAAATAATATTATAGTTTAAAATTTAAAAACGTCTCTAAAAAAAATATTATCTGTATGTCCCTAAATGAGTTTTTTAAAAAAAAACTCCTTGGGAATATTGTATATAATTATGTATAATATGTTTTCAATATAATAAAAAAAAATTAAAAAAATACTAGAATAATGTGGATTTGAACTACAGGTAAACGTCGTTTGGCGCCGGTTTGATTTACGTCGATTTACAATTACGCCGGTTGGTGCCGGCGCCGGCGTGGGATTCTTCGGTTCGGCCGACACCAGACGACGGTAGGCGCTGCGATTCTAATAGCAGACACACTTTTACGCATTGTTTTATTCTATTACCGTGTACGCGAGCAGCCTATTGTGTGTGTAAAATTGTTTCCGAGCTAGTTTTTGATTTATTCTTTATAAAAGAAAAGATATGATTATATTTTTAATTTTATTATTATTCAAATTAAAAGAATATTAAAATATTTGCAGTTTTGCTGGGATTCTACAAGAAAGGAAGCAACAATCAAAGCGAATGAAATTGGATGTTTTTTTTTTTAAATGTGAGAATTTAATTTAGAACCGACGAACTGGTGAGCTAGTATTTATTATTAAAAATAAAAAAAATATTTACATATATCAAGAGATTATTACTTATTTTGTAAACGAATTTTAACTGTATTTATTAAATGTACGTTTTGATTATTTTTAGTTTATATAGGATATGTAGATATTAAATAAACATATAAGATTGTTCTTAGAATTTTGACACGGAACCTAACCTTATATCTTCCATAATATTTGTGTTCATTTTACGCCGATTTTTTTTACGCCGGTGTGCCTCGGAACAGAACCCCGGCGTAAAACGATATTTAGCTGTATATACAAAATAATACGTATATACACTTTTGTGAAAATCACGCCTCACCGGAAATATCAGTTCATGGGTAACCTCTCCGTTTTTATTCTCAAAGCACTTTCTTAATACCGATCCACAATTCCTCTTTCTTCTCTAACTAATAAAGTGTCCATGGGACATACTCAAACATCGTTGAATTAACTACCTGGTAAAACAAGAAGTATAAAAATTGGCAAATTGTATCAGGCGTTGCCTAGTAGGTGAATTGGTTCAGCCGGATGAATCTCACCACGTGATAAAGGTTTCAACTCTTATACTTCACAAAAGTCAACAGATGGAAGAGTTGAGGAAATGTGGATGTTTAAAAATAGGCAGAATGGTGAATGTTACACAGTGTGTAAAGTGGCCACTCGAACCAGCCGATGACAGGTCATAAGCCTAGCAAATGCCAGACTTCCATGTTTCATTCTCAAAAGTTTTTTACCTCTCTGTTGCAACAAATTTAAATATGAACAACTCCCTGGGAGGAAATCCAGCCGGTCTGCAAGCATTTGGACATACTCAAAACATTGTTAAACCTTTAATCTGATCACGAGCAACAGGCTCCATTATAGCAACGTAAATGAAAATTGTGTCATATTGAATATTATAATTGGGAAATATCACTTTTTTTATACATTTTTAAAGCAATAAAGGTCTATGAAATACTGTCCGGAAAAAAAAATTGTTTGATAATTATTAGTGGCATAAAAAATACTTTTAAATTTGTAATTTTTAATTCCCGCAAAAACGGTCATTCCATTGGCCACGCCTCTAATACGTCACGATCCATATTTATTTGTTCCTGCCATTGATATTTGTGTAGAACAATTTCATGAATCTTGACTTCATAACAACCAATGCCAAACAAGTTGCGTTTTTCTACTAGCATATTTCAATTGAATTTATTTTTAATATTTATGTATGAAATTGAATTTGAAAATACAATTAATTATTCTTAACCCATTTTATATAGGGTCAAAGCACCAATAAATGACCGTTTAAGGTTCAGCTTGTAGTGAAATCCACATTAAAGGTATAAATTTCATTATTTAAGCGTACAAAATAAAAGAAAACAATAAAAAACACATTAATTTTTACAAGTACTTTTACTTTTTTATTGAAATAAGAGTATTACAATTATAATTAATATTACTCCAAAAAAATAGCAGAATCACCAATGGATGACCACTACCACCCCAGTAAAAATAATACTCGGATTTAGTTACATCGTACCATTAATAAGACACCCTAACACATTAGAATATGGATATATTCAAAGAATTGCAAAAGAAATAGCATAAAATAAAACACTGACCACACCTTTCCTTATAAAAACACTATCAATCTCAGAACATTAACGGGAAGACGCACTATTACCTTTTGACAACTCAGAGTTCAAAACTGATAGATTTGTTTCTTACCAAAAGATGTGTCCGCCTACTGCTTTTGCCATAGTTTCTAGTGTTAAAAGTTTTTTGACTGGACACATGTAGCAATTCTTATTATATTCTGTTTTATTAACCAACTAGCGGACCCGACAGACGTTGTCCTGTCCGAACGTTGGCTTGCCTGTTATTAGATTGGAAAAATACTTTTCATTGTTAAGTAGGTACCTAATTACTTGTTTGTGATTTAATTCTAAAACTCCAAACCTTCCGTCGTCATCACCAAAGTTCTTTCGAAACGACCCAAATCTTTACCGGACACGGAGCTATGAGAAGTTACCTATATAGGTTTAAATTAAGGAATGATGACTATTGTCCATGCGATGATATTTCTTCACAGAGTATCGAACATCTGTTAGTTCAGTGCCCATTTTTCAGTTTAAAACGCCATAATCTTGAAGCGGAATGCAGGAAAGATGGAATATCCATAACAGATATCCACACTAGTTAAAAGTAGTTATCACGCGCCATTGTTCTTGGACTTTGCAACAACGGTGATTGGACTCATAAAGGTAATAAACCAAAATCAGTGATCAAACATCCCATTTCCAAGACAAACCAAAAATTGAGTAAAAACAAATAATTGGGTGGAAGTTATAAAGAATTTAAGGAAAGAATTTGATTGAGATCCAAAAAAAAAATTATGTTTGTAAACATTCAAAAATAAACTTTTTTATGCACAAAAAGACCACATCTTTCAATTTTTTTGTAAATGCATTCTCCTCGAATGCAACCCTTGTAGATCGACGAGTAAAATATTTATGCTCCTTATTTTTTACATATTATACTGAAGATTTTAATATCTACGAACACGCACAGCGCAAAGATCTATATATCTCTGAAAACCACACGTAAATCGGTTAAGGCGTTTTACCACACGTACAGAGGAATTAAATATATAAAAATGGTCATTTACTGGTGCTTTGACCCTATTTTTATCCGTAATCGTAGTATGTGATATTTCCCTATTGTATTTTATTGAAATAAATAAATAAACAAGATACCAAAAATATTGAGATTAACTAACAGCAATTTATTTCTAACCTTACCCATAAATAAATTGTAATAATTATTATTGTATTTTATTAGGTCACTTCCCCACCCCTTGGTTTAGTGGCAAACTTTCAGCTAAGTACCCGGTTCGATCTCTAGACACCTGTCAGTACTGTTATGTCAAAGTAAATGTTAGTGAGAGTTAGTGAGTGCGCGTGCGCGGTACGCTCCAATCGTAATAGAGCATCATTTGAATCGCGAACGGAACATAATTTTAAATTAAAATCGAAAGGATTTGAAAAACAGTATTTGGCGTATTAGTTGGAATAATAACACGTGGTTACTACAGTGCAAAAGTGATCAAATTAATATTGATTGTTAATTATGCAGTTGCAGTGCTAAAAATAATAAAAAATATTTTTAAGTGATATTTATTTAAAAAGGTAAAAACCGTAATATTAAAAGTTTATTAATATTGAAAATAATAATATCAATTATATACATACAAAGTATGTGTTGAGATTTTTTTTTTATTGGAGTTTATTTTTTGGTGCCTACAAAAAAAAATTCTTTAAACAACTTTTTAAAATAAAAATATAAATAGAACTTTTTGATTTTAAGCTGTTATTATTTATTTTATTACTCACTTGTTTCTGGGATACGAGTTAGTCCGGTAGGAAATTTAATAAATAATAAGCGTTAAGAACGAAATGTTTTATCTCATTTATTTGAATTATGAATCACTAAATGAAAAATAAATAAAATAAATATTTCATTTATTTATTTATTCAGATATTTAGAACATTACATAAAACAGACTCAATTCATTCTCAATACAATAAAAGATCACAAATTACAGTGGATTGTTATGTTATTAAAATAATATAACAAAATATAAAAAGAAAAATTAAAAGTTAGAAAGTGCTTTCCTAAGGGAAGGCTCACTGCCATGAAATATGTCGACATCCGAAGCGATGCGATTAAGTAGCAAGATTGCTCTACCACCGATATAGATATTGACATATTACAACAAAGATGAAGAACATTTAAGAGAAGGTAATATGGAAGTCTCAGCAACTACAGGGCTTATGACCTGTCAATGGCTGGTTTAAGTGGCCACTTTACAAACTGTGTAACACTCACCATTCTGCCCATATTTGAACAATGACATTCCTTCAATTCTGTCATCTGTTGATGTTTCTGAAGTTAAATAGCTGAAACCTTTATTTATGCTGGTGAGATTCATCTAATTGAATTATTTCACCTACATACTAGACTAGGCAACGCCTGAAATTTTTTTTTTTTCAACTTCTATACTTCTTCATGGACCAGGTGGATTCAACTCCCTGGGGAGCTGTTAACATTGACATATTACAACAGAGATGAAGAACATTTAAGAGAAGGTAATATAGAAGCCTAGGCATCTACAGAGCTTATGACCTGTCATTAGCTGGTTTAAGTGGCCACTTTACACACTGTGTAACATTCACTATTCTGCCTAAATTTGAACATCTATATTCCTTTTTAGAAGTTCCGAAAATTTAAATGGAAAAATGTTTTAACACTGAGTTGAAACGTGTTTTATCAAAGATCATTATTATAGATGGAAGATGTCAAAAGACTAAAAAAAATATACGTTTAGAACTTATCGCCATTTTTTAATACCTTTTGGATTTTTTCCCAAATCAAATGAAAATAATTTGCATTTTGTGCATTTTCCATTAACAGTCTTAATTCAATAAAATACCCATTTTATTACAATATTTATATTTTATAAAAATATAAAATTATGGCTTCCTAATGAATAATTAACTATAACAGTGTAAATTACTCTCCAAGCACAAGAGCTAGTCTCTTTTTTCAGGGAGTTACAGTTATAAAATTTACTAGATTAACAAAATTAGGTTTGTGTTAGAATTAAAAAAACATGTACTATTTATGATAATACATTGATTAATAATTAAAAATAAAGATATACATTAAAAAATGGCCGCGCTGATAATACGATATATAAGAATAAAGAAAAATTTTGGCTTAGTTTAATAGTCTAACATCAAATAACAAATATTTTAAAAAAACACCATTGACGTACTGTATTTTTAATTATGATTGTTTCATTTTTTGTTACATTAGCATAATGTTTATAAATATCTACTAAAACGTGTCATATCTCAAAATACGACTTGTAAAAAACTGCTTTTTGCTTATGAAGGCAGTAAACGATTAAAAGCATATTTTTTATAAGGAGAAGTTATTGAATGTCTTTTCTGGCTAGTAAAGTCACCATGCGCTTTTTGGTGTTGATTAAAATTAGTTCATTTATTAATGAGTTATTTAATATATAATACTACTAAACATTTTTTTATGTTTTTGATGAACCGTTTTAATACCACAAATAATTTATTTTTTTATTGGGAACACATATCATGTACAAATCTACATTATGGTAAAAAACTTATAAAATAAAATCTGAGAAATATAATAATCTAACGTTGTTATGCAAAAAGCAGACAGCCATGGAAAAGTGAAACTTAGATAATAGCACCTGTTAAATGAGTGAATAATCAAATCTACACAACAGTTGGAATGTTTTCGACTTTGACGAATGATAAACAATGAACACATAAGTTTTTTTTTCATACTTCAAACAAGAATTTAATAATGTATTTGACCAGTTTTAATGATTTTTAGAGTACGGTAAGATTTTTCTAGTGCTGCGAACTGTGAACGTTTTCTGCGAATTGAAAAATGTCGTTTTTGTCATCGACTCTATTTTTAGAAGATGATTATAATAGTTTTTTGTGTGAAAACGGTCTGGCTGTTTTTTGCAGTACATAGAATTTACCTTACTGGACCCGATAACACTAATATCTCATTTTTTCAACTACGCTAATTTTTGCCAAGTTCAGTTCAGAAATATTTGCGTTCTTAATATTTACCAAAATATTTAATTTTGAGGGCCATTTTTAACGAGTTGAAAATAACTCACTATTAGAAAATGGAATCAAGTTGGGGCAGATTGGGATTCGAACCACAGACCTTAGGTCTGTGAGTCCAAGACACTAGCCACAGGACCACAACCCGATTAACTCTTAAAAGACTGTGGTAAATAATCCCTTTGCGCGCGGTGATGTAACGTCGTGTTACCACTAATAGTTATAAAAATTTTACTTTCCAAATTGGGTGTGAAAATGTCCATTTGAAGAATACAAAAAATGCGAATTCATCATTTTAAAAAATAAGAGAGATTTATCAAGTCTTGTGTCCTATGTCAACTAGTGTGAAATCACAGCCACACAAGAGTTAAACAAATAAATATTTATAATTCAATTGTTTTAACGCTATTCTAATTGTTAATAAGATGAAGATAAAATGATCAGTTTTACGTTTTGAACGTTTACTACATACGCAACAGTAAGAAGTGAAAACATTCGACGAAAAGCAGTTTTTTTTTCTCTAACAAAACAATTAAAAATATTGTTTCTCGTATCAGAGCCAAAAGAGGACACGCGGTCTGAGTTTTTTTTAAATAAACATAATTTATTTTCGTATTTTCTTCCTGAATTATAGCACCAATATAAATTATATCTTACAGATCTACTTTAAATATCTAGTAAACGCTATTACTGTAACTCTCCAAAAAAAGAGACTAACTCTTGTGCTTGGAGAGTGAATTACACTGTTATAGTTGTTTATTTATAAGAGTTAATATCATTTTAAATATTCGAGTACATGAGAAAATAATAAAAACATGGGATATATAAATAAAAACATAAAACAATCATACATTCATACTAATTTACATTTAATGTAGTTTTTACACGTTTTCAAAAAATTTCTGTAGATTTACATAACATTTATTTTTTTATTCATAAATTTCATAAAAAGTACAAGTTTTTGTAAAATTCTAAATATAACTACTTTTACACATCTTATAAATGTTATCACTGTAACTCTCCAAAAAAAGAGACTAATTCTTGTGCTTGGAGAGTGACTTACACTGTTGTAGTTGTTTATTTATAAGAGTTTATATCATTTTAAATACGAGTACATGAAAAGAAAAATAAAAACATAGGATATATAAAGAAAAAAAAACATAAAAAAATAATACATTCAAACAAATTAAAATTTAATGTTGTGTTTACACGAGTTCAAAAAAATTCTTTAGATTAAATTTAAATTTATTTATTGATTTATAATTTTAATAGTTTTTAGTTCATTGGGAAGATTATTATAATTTTTTACACCTTTGAAGAAAAAGCTATTTTGACCATAACATGTGTGGAATTTAGGAATTTTAATATTAGTTTGGTATCAGAGTGACTTATTCATCTCAAATTCTTTTATTTTTGCTTCTTTATAAATTTGTAAAATAGAATTCATTTTATAAAGAGTGTCTACTGTATGAACCTTAAATATTTAATACTTTCCGTGTTGAATATTGAGGGTTTCTTTAAAATTACTTTAATAATTAATCTTTGACATATTACAACAGAGATGAAGAACATTTTAGAGAAGGTGATATAAAAGTCTCAAAATATTCTTAAAAAATCCACCTGGTCCACGAAGAAGTATAGAAATTGAAAAAATAAAATTTTCAAGCGTTGCCTAGTATGTAGGTGAAATAATTCAATTAGATGAATCTCACCCGCATAAATAAAAGTTTCAGCTCTTTAACTTCACAAACACCAACAGATGAAAGAATTGAAGAAATATAGATTTTCAAATATGGGCAGAATGGTTAATGTTACACAGTGTGTAAAATGGCCACTTAAACCAGCCAATGACGGGTCATAAGCCCTGTAGATGCCTAGACTTCTATATCACCTTCTATTTTGTTATTTTTTTAAAATAAATATTTGCGTTCTTATAATTTACCCAAATATTTCATTTTGAGGGCCATTTTCAACGAGTTGTAAATAACTCACTATCAGAAAATGGGAATCAAGTTGGGGTAGAGTAGGATTCGAACCACGGACCTTTTGTCCGTGAGTCCGAGACACTAACCACAGGACCACAACCCGTCTAAAAAGTTCTTCATATCTGTTGTAAAATAAAATAAAATAAAAAATAAAAATAAAATAAATATGTTAATGTTAACAGCTCCCCAGGGAGTTGAATCCAGTTCTTGTCTACAAAAATTTGGACAAACTCAAAATATTGTTAATTAATATTTTAATATAATAGATATTAATCGTTGGTGTACCCCTTTCAATATTTTTTTTTCGATAAATTGTTTATTATGGAAGCTACTTAGGACCATCTAAAACCTTTAAAATAAATCAGTTTTATCTAAAATTTAAAGAAATAATAATAATTATTTATAAAACACTTAAAAAAAAAAAGAAATATAATGAAGCTCTTTCTTAAAAAAAATTAAAAAACATCGTTTCAGTTTTGAGGTGCAAGAAATGGGACAGCAAAACGTCGATTTGGTCGATTTAAATTAGGCAAACTCAGTCCGATGGATCATTTGCGAAACAGTGGCAAATAGACGATGTTCAAATACCTATTCGTTTAAATTCCCAGCCACCGCATATATTAATAATAATAAAAATACCTTACAATATACCGACATTTACCAATACACCTAACTCGATTTTTTGGTACTAATCCAAAATATTTTATATACCTTATCAAAAACATTATTCACGTGGCTGAATTCCGTCAAATTAAACATAATTTTTAATTCAATTCTTTCAATTAATACTTCATTTCCATACAATTCAGTTCAATATTCGCCTAATTTTATTAGTGACAACATTGAATAAATACTGGATTTGTGAGCCAAATTTTAAAAATAAATTGACTTATTTTCAATCATAACAATAATAGACGAGAAAAAACTTACAATTGTGTCTAAACATAAAAGAAACGAAAAACTCTCTTTTTACGACATTATATTATATTATATATTTTATTTATGTAAAACCTTTTTTCAAAAAACTCATTATTCTCATCGCTCGTTAAATACATTCTTAAAATTTTGTTTTTTAACCTTTTTTTCTTTCTTTATTATTTTTTTGACATATTTCAGATCTTGATTTTATTAGGTACTTTTTTTTTCTAGATACAAATTGAAATTTTTGATTTAGGTATATCGTTTCATGATTATTTTTTATCTTGTTTTGGTTGCATTTATGAGCACCCCCTTTTTTCTTAAGTTTCAAATACAGTCATTAGTATGTTTGTTTTTTTTTCTTTCTTTATTTTTCTACTTAAAAAAAGATTACACTGGATTTATTTTTAGTTTTTTTTTTCGTCTTAATGCTGCTTTTTTTCAAATCATGAAAAACGAAATAAACATTATAATTTCATTATTTTATATGTGTACAATATAGTCTGTACTCTTTTATTTGAATCTTAATAAAAACTAATGTCAGAGCACCCAATGACAAACTTTTATTAATTTAATAGTTTATCGGGACAAATACGTTTTAACAGTGTATGTTTTTTAAAATTTTTTTGATGAATTAATATTGTAATAAAATGTGTATTTTATTAAATAAATACTCTATAAATGCAAATGTAAAATGTACACATCCAATGGTGCATAGTTCACAGGGGCGAACCGTGTATAGAAGCGATTATGCACAGCTTATCATTATATTTGACTAACCATAATAATGTTTTACCGTAACTTTATTTACAGAAAAACAAAAAAATATGTATGACCATTTATTTTAAATCATTTCCACTGTTCCTAATTTTATCCTAATATAAATATTAATATTAATAAAGCGCGCCCAGCGCCTGCGGTGAGCCAAGAAACTAGCCGATTATTCCAGCTTATTTTTTCATACTAATAAGTATACTTTATTTTGAATGTCTTAACCCCAGTGCGGGTTTTTTCTTCTAGATTAAACTTGCAGATTACACAAATTATTTGAAGATTCTCGATTTGGAAAAACTATTTCAAACAGTATCTTTTAAGGGCTTTTTTTCTTTGAGATGGTACTTTCGACATAAGACCATAATTACTTTCATGCCTCATATTGCAGGACACATGGCACTCGACGCGGCCGTTTTTAGCACTATTAATTTCTAGAACAATTCGGCCAGTTGACATTTCAATTGAATTTCTAATATCGACTGAATCCATAGTGCTATTTTTCATTTATTTTTTAATGATTTATGTATTAAAGTAATGGATGATATATACATATATATATATATATATATAATATAATATATTATAATACGAAGTTACGTTGTTTGAGTTGATTTCATGGATAAAAATTGTTGTATCACACAGAACCATTGAAAAACATTTATTTATAGTATATATTACTAACATTATATTACTCTATGTAGGTACAAATATATGATATTTTTTTACAGCTTACCTGTAAATAAAATCACTATTTGCTCTGATAGTTCACAACTTCGGTATACCAAATAAAACACATCTCGATTATTCTTCACATTGAAATAATCTGTATTACTATATAGTACTTATTCATTTGTACGTGGACCGCTTAATATTGTAAAAAATCTAATTTTAATGAATATGTCGGCCTTGGATGGGGATTGAACCCGAGAAAATGCAAGAATAAAATATTGAACATTTACCTTTTTGCCTATATTGAACATCCATATTTCTTCAATTCTTCAATCTGTTGATTTTGGTGAAGTAAAAGAAGCTGGTATTTTTATTTTTGTGAAAATGTTGAATGTTACACAGTGTGTAAAATGGCCATTTAAACCAGCTAACGACAGGTCGTAAGCCATGTGAATGCCTAGACTTTCATTTACCCTTCTATAAAATATCTTAATTTCTTCTTCTTTTAAGCGTCATGTCGAATCTGTTTTATACATACTGTTTTAAAAATCCTTTTCCATAATTTATAAAAAATGTAATATAATTAAGGCCTGTTAGGTATGGCAAAATAAATTAAAAAATCATAAGTACGCCGGTTATTTAATAAGCGTGCACTCCCGCACACTACCAACAACTAATTGGTTGTACAAATGAGAAAAAGACACGCAACTGATTTTTTCTATGTTTTATGCATTTTACATGTATCTATCGGGCTATCAGGAAGCTGTTGTCTCTTTCACATAAACACCAGCCATAGAACAGCGTCCCTGCCATCCTTGTTTTTAAGTTCTATTATTGTGCTCTTTCTTATACGGTTGAACAGATTTATTGTTGCATTGGCATCACTTTTATTCATATAATTATTCCACGCATAGCAGGGATAAATATTTTCATACTAAAATCCTGCGTATTTATACAAATTTTACTTTCCAAATCCGTTGTGAAAATGCCCATTGAGATTTCGAAATACAGCTTCATCATTTACAAAAAATTAGAGAGATATATCAAGAGACTCGTTTTACATCCCAGCCACACAAGAGTTTAAATGCCTTCTGCTACGCGCTTGTAATGTGTATTTTTGACTATGCGTCATGATTTAGAACTTTATGCTTTATTTTCCAATTACAATCGATCTCTGTCGAAAATATTTGTTTTATAAAACAAAAAAATACTGTAATTCATAAGAATTATGCAAATTTATAACTTAATCATGACACGATAGACACGCTTGAATCTGATTGGCAAAACAACTTCTTCTCGATGAGTTTTTAAACTATCAATTTAAAAATAAATTACGATTTTAAATGGTCATGCATTGGACTGAACGGCTAACCTATGAACTGGCACGCAGACATTAAAACTGCTAAGTACCCATTAGGCAATACAATACATGTAACACTCAAATGCTCTGTAACTCAATCACAAATGACTATTGACGTGCTAATAAGCGACGTGATAACAATTTCTCACCATGGTAGTTTGTCGTATTCGCCATCTCGATGGAACATCCGTGAAAGTTATCGATCGGGATTATTATATTTTTTAATATCGTCACACTTCAACCTGATGCTTGGCAACACCTAATATTAAATGTCAAAATATTTACGTTTCGTGACATATAACCCTGATGCGAAATCACATATTTGAATTTCACCGGTGTAACTATGGAAAATATTTTAAGTAAAGTAACATAATTTAGTTTTATAAAGTTTTATTTGTTTGTTCACAATTTATCATGCTATTCCATAGAATTAAGAATATTCCAGAAACCGCATAAGCGCATCAAACAGAAAGCGACCAAACTACTCTTAAAGGATAAGTTTTATTTTTTGATCCATTAGTTCACTCAGTACGCAGTTCCCGATTTAAATTCAACTATGCCGTGTTGTGTCGTTTTAAAGTGCAGATATATTTAAAGATCGCATCCTGTTTGTTTAAGATCCCTTATCTTAAAGAATATCAGATGGGATCACATTTCATGTGTAAGTAGCAAATGCACGTGTAAGTAGCAAATGCATTGCTTAAAAATTGAATTGTTATTCCATCTGTCAGATTATCAAACAAAACGGACATTTTGTTAGTGTTGCCAGGGTAGTAAATTTTTTTACGCTACTTTTAATTCATAAGAAGGAATTTAAGCTTATCTTTTGCTCATCTTATGAGAGAACTGATGAAATTTTTACCTCTCGGATTAAACAACGCCTTGGTGGATATTTGACCGACATTATCATTAAATATTATTTAACATGGCATTATAATATACGTTTTATGTAAAATAAAATTTGTTTTATTTTTTATGTTAAAAGTTCATTAATTAAATTACTCTTATTAAATGACCCTTTACTTATTCGCTCTGTTGTGTCAATCAATGATTCCGTGTATACGATAAAATTTGCAATTTATATGTTATCCTAAAAATATTAATAATTAAAAATAAATATTTTAACTATTGTAAGACGTCACTCCCCATTATATATATATATATTTAGATCATTTGTAGAGCGCTATTTTTTTGAAAATCACATCAAGGGCACTGTACAATAAATAATTACCCCAGCACGTCTTGCAGCTACAGAGCGCATGGACGGTTGGGATTCTAGTTCCTCGTCTCCAATTATGATATATTACAATGTTGATATATATGAGCTAGATTAGATTAGTCTTGCAACTACAAAGCGCATGGACACTAAGAAATCTAGCCCCTATTTATTTATTTTTAGTTGAGATGCACACAAGATCCTAGGTAATTCAAAAATATTTAAGTATGTCCAAATACTTGCAGACTGGCTGGATTTTCTCCCTAGGGAGTCATTCATTTTTAATTTATTGCAACAGAGCATTCATATTTAAATTTATTCCCTTCTCACTAATGTTTTCCCTCTTTGTTGCAATAAATTTAAATATTAATGACTCCCTTGGGAGAAAGTCCAGTCAGTCTGCAAGCATTTGAACATACCCAAACATTGTTGAATAAACTACCTGGTAAAAGAAGAAGTATAAAAATTGGAAAATTGTTTTCAGGCGTTGCCTAGTAGGTGATTTGGTTCAGCCGGATGAATCTCACCCACATAATAAAGGTTTCAGCTCCTTTACTTCACAAAAGTCAACAAACGGAAGAGTTGAGGAAATGTGGATGTTTAAATATGGGCAGAATGGTGAATGTTACACAGTGTGTAAAGTGGCCACTTAAACCAGCCAATGACAGAGCGTAAGCCCTGTAAATGCCAAGTCTTCCATATTCCCTTTTCAATAAAGTTTTCCCTCTCTGTTGCAACAAATTTAAACAAGATCGAAATCCCCGTAAATTGCTTGACCTTTTTATCTTGATAATTTACTCCATAGATGTGTAAATCCAATAATTTCACAAAAAAAACAATGTTTGATACCCCTGATCTACTGAAAATAATTTAATTCTATGTACCACCTAGGTTAAGCAGAACATCTACAATATTTTATTGTCAAAATTCTCTAACGGTAGCTCAATATAACTCACCTGTTTTTAGATTACAGAATACCGGGAATGAATATGCATATTTTTTTATATATTAAGTTTATCTCTGCCTAACTTAAAAAATAAAGTGACCAACATATTTTTGTCAAAAAGAGCAAATCAACTTCAGGAGATTGGGTTGGAATAGTTATAATTTGATTGATTAATGTAATTTGTTATTTTATAATTTTACTAAGCTCTTTATTGTACCATTTTTAATACAATTTACAAGTTTTAAACAATTATTTTTTATACTTACGCACCCACACACACGCACCCTCTCCCTCATTCATTCCCGCACGCACATGTATCTTCTCCCTCATTCATTCACGCATACACACATTCACATACACATGAATACAAACGTCACACAAATACAATTACTAAACTTCTTTTCTTATCTTGGGTGTGATTTTTGATTAGAAATTGTCTTTTATCAGTCACATTAATGATATTAGTAGTAGATCTTTGAAGACGCTTGGGTTTATTTTACGCATCACTAAGGACTTTAAAAATATAAACACTTTAAAAATTTTATACACCTCCTTGGTGGGAAGCATCTTGGAGTATAATTCTACAATATGGAGCCCTTATTATGCCTCTCACCAAATTACCATAGAAAGAGTTCAGAATAAGTTTTTGAGATATGTTAATTTTAAATTAGGAATACGTAATGAATTTCGTAACTATGATTATTTATTAAATATATTAAATTTTATTAAATTAAGGGACAGGAGAACTATTAATGATTTATTAGTTCTATTTAAGATCGTTAATTCAGTATTGGACAGCCCTGAAATTTTGGCCCTCGTAGGTTTTAAAGTACCAGTTAGAGTGACTAGGCTAGTTCAACTTTATCACTGCAACAATCATATCTCAATATATTCTAGCAATTCAGTACTGAATCGTCTACATGCGCTGGGTAATAAACATTCAGATTTAGGTGACATATTTTTATTGAAATTTCCAGCTTATAAACAATTACTTGTAAAACATTTTAGTGTGGAATCAATATTTTAATTATGTTCTTTCTAAGTAAGCATTGAAAAAGTTGTTACTGTATATACTCCACTGTAAATACTTATGTATGTATATCAGGTTGTGGTCCCGTGGTTAGTGTCTCGGACTAACAGACCAAAGGTCCGTGGTTCGAATTCCACTCTACCCCAACTTGATTCCATTTTCTAATAGTGAGTTATTTACAACTCGTCGAAAATGGCCCTCAAAATTAAATATTTGGGTATATCATAAGAACCCAAATATTTCTTTTTTAAAAAAAAAAAAAAAATATATATATATAAAAGGTACTTGTACCGTTAATTCTTGAAAAAATAAAATAAAATAAATAAATATTATGTGTCATTATATTTACAGTGGATTTTTTAATTTGGCTTTAGCATTGTTAAGATTTTTCTACTTATTTTGTTTATGCAATAGCTGTAAAAATGCCAAATAAAATAAAATAAAATAAAATAATTTCTTTAAAATTTATATGTATTTTAAGTAATTTATAATGTGTATAGTACGAGCATATTAATATTTCATACTCGATTTTTTATATTTTCATTTTTAAGCACTCTTTATACCACATATATGTTAATGAAAGAAATGCCGTATATAAATAAATAAATAAAATATAAAAAAATAAAAATATTCGGACGAACTCAAAATTCCGTTGGTGTTTTTGATTGTTTGGCAAAAAGTTTTATTTCAATACTCACGTTTTCGTGGAATTTGGAAATGGAAGCGCTGAACACTCAAACAGATAGGCAGTGAAATGAAAGCATGTGGTGACGTCATGCATCGTGAGATCGTTACACATCCTACCTAACGTTTCTTATAGTTCATTCACCACGACACTATTATTCTAACACAACAACAATTTTTAATATGCGTATTTTTTTTCGGCCGCGTGGTGTAATGGTCAGCGCGTTTGCCTACCATGCAAGATATCTTGGGTTCGATTTCCGGCATGGTTGAGACAAAATATTTATTGAAAATAGTGATCTTACGCTAGATTATTTCATAATCGTGCCTCGATTATGATCGCTATCTTCATCTGTATGCTATATCGAAACGGTATGCTTAACTTCTGTACTGTCTGTATCTTACCTCGGTATGTTCTACTTTTTTTTCACATTGACATCATATGATCGAAACAAGCCAATGGAATGACCGCAAACAATTATTCCGCCTTTCTTACGTCATTGACATTTAAAATAGTTCTCATTTATAGTTTAAATAGGCTTCTATTGCTCACTTCAAAGCGATTTTAAACTTCAATAAATGCGAATTCAAGCAAAAAATGCTTGCTTGAACATGAATTTTGCATGACTTTTGGAAATCACCTAGACGGTACGCTTAGCGATCGTCTGTAAAGCCAGCTTCTTTAACGTCTCGATACATACACTCGAAAATATAGTAAAGCAGATGAAAACATATAATAACTAAACATTTTTTTTGGAGTGGTAACTTTCTGACGCATATAATCTGTGTCTGACGCCTAGATACTCTAATTTGTTGATAGGACAGATCCTAGCAAAATGATTTTCACATCTAGGCGTTCATTTTATTAAAGCGACAGTTATGACGGAATTTAATTCAACTTCAAAACTTACTTTTACTCTCTCATATATTTAATAGGCTTTTAAGAAAAAAGTGCCAACATCAAAACGATTAAAATTTTTGATAAATCATAATTAAAAGAAATTTTTTTTAATGCGTAGATAAACGTATCGAGGGGTTCTAGACCCGTCGTATAAAATGATGTACTTAAATCAAAACTTGATGGTGAGGGTATCGGTACTATACCTTTGTAGTCGGCCGGGAGACTTTTATCTTCAAACATGACGTCATACTGAAGCTATGTCATTTTAGAGAGTAGATATGTGTACCGTGACGTACGCTTACCCTTGATTCATATCGATGTACCTACTCAAAACTTGAAGGTGGGGGGTCGGTAGTATATCTTTATAATCGCTACAGTGAATTTATCTTCAACTATACCGTCAAGGTGAAGGTATGACGTCTTTATCTTCCCATCATGATCGAGGCCCAGGTCTTATAAACAATGGCTTGCATGCACCAATACCCTGATTGTGTCGCATTGTAAACTCGATACAAGATCTGGATTTTTTGGTGTTAGTCTTTTTAGATTTAAACAATCGCTTTGATAGACCAGAGCGTGCCATGGGATAGAAATTTAATTTTTTTTTGTCCTAGTTTTAATTTTCTTTAGTTGTATTTTATTTTAATTGTACCTGGTGATATTACTCAAATTCTATAAACTTCATATAGCGTCACAATTTATAATAAACTAGCTGACCTGACAGACGTTGTCCTGCCCGAACGTTGGCTTGCCTTGGAAAAAGACTTTTCATTGATAAGTAGGTACTTAGGTACTTGTTTGTGATTAAATTCCAAAACTAAAAATTGTTAGTATTTAAATATTAAATTTAAGTAGGTACTTGTCTGTGGTTGAATTCCAAAACATAAATATTTCTTCAAATATGGCATTCTTTTTGCAAACGTCAAACTCCGGTCTTCTCACCAACAAAGAGGTGTACTTATGTAGGAATACGAGTTTAATTAAATTTAATATTATTTTAGTATTACTAAAAATCCAGTAAAAAGGAATAAATTGGTAGAAATTATACGGAATTTAAGGAAAGAATTTGATTGAGTTCCACAAAAAACAAATCCTATTATATTCAAAATCATTTTTTTTTTATTCACAAAAAAAACAACATTTTTCCATTTTTTGTAAATGCATTCTCCTCGAATGCAACCCTGGTATTGCACATAAGATTGAAGATTTTAATATCTACGAACACGCCCATCGCAAAGATCTATATTTCTCTGAAAATCGCTCGTAAATCAGTTCAGCCGTTTAGAAGGAGTTCAGTGACATCACACGTACAGAGTAGTTAAGAATAGTCCAGAAGGAGCGTAGAATCATATTTGAATACATCGGACTGTGTCCAATAATCCCCTCACTATGCCCCACTTTCACCGCGCGCATTCGTGATGTCGCCGCGTAATGTTGCACGATGGGAAAAAATATAATCATAACACGTAAGGTAAAAAAAAAAAAAAGAAGCAATTTGTTAACATCTCTAAAATTTTATTGTGCACGCGGAATTATTGATTGACACAACAGAGTAGATATAAGTAAAGAGTAATTGAATTAATAAACTTTGAACTTAAAATATGAAACAAATTTAATTTTACATTAAACGGATATTTTTATATCATGTTAAATGTTATTTGATGTTTTAAAGATAATGTCAGTCAAATGTCCACCACAGAGTTGTTTAATCCGAGGTCCAATTTTCATAAGTTCTCTCATTAGATGAGCAAAATAGGGTAAAAAATTTACTACCCTGGCAACACTAACGAAATGTCTATATTCTTTTTTTCGACAATCTGACAGGCGGAAAAATAATTCCATTTTTAAGTAATGCATTTGCTACTTAAACATTCGTTTGATAATTTCACACGAAATGTGATCCCATCCTGTTTCTTTAAGATCCTAGCAGTATTTCTACACTTTAAAAAGACACACCACGGCATAGTTGAATTCAAATCAGGAGTTGCGTACTGAGCGACGTCTACAAAGAAACTAATGGGCAAAACGTAGAACTACTGATTTATGAGTAATTTAGTCGCCTTCTGTTTGATGCTCGTATACGGTTTCTAGACTATTCTTAATTCTATGCGTACCAAATTACTTTTTCAAATGAATATACTATACTTAAGCGTAATTTTATATCATCAAGCAGTGTACTCACTGCGCTCCCACATAGTGCAGTGTCGTGATTTAGCCGTTTATTCAAATTAACAAAAATAAAATGTTTTTTTACCATATAAAGATTTGAGATCGTTACCTCATATGTTATACCTCATTATGTATTCAAAGGATAATCACTTTTGCGTAATCTTGCTCAACATTCCGTTTTGCGAATTAATTTTATTTTCGTACTCACAAAAACGTATGACATGCTGAGGGCCGGATTCACCACGAAAAATAAATGATTTTGATAAAATTATAAATAGATCAATGAAACTTTTCGGTTTAGTTTGACTTTTTTATCATTTTGACCAACAAGCGCTTTCGCCTTAGTAGGCACCTTCAAGACTGGTGAATTATTTGCAACGTTCACAGCTTTATACTATTCTTAACATATTTTGGAGATAAGAAGATCAAATAAGTATTTTAACAGAGGACAGAAAACATAAATATTTACAACTAGTTTGCTAAACAGTTCATTTATTGGAGTTTTTGGACCGAATTTGGGATTAAATTTATTATTTAAAGGGTGGGAAAAGAACACAGGGCGAAATACAGCAGAGTAGGAAATACACATTTTAACAGTAGCTCGATACTTTGATTTTTTGACAGGGAAGTTTACATACACATATATGAATGACGAAATATTTCAAGATACATATCTAGATAATACATTTGTTTATGGAATGAAGTAATACATTTTGATTGTCAAGTTTATGTTAATGATATTATTTTAGTTGTACATAATTCAATTAAACGGAGCGTAGTTATATATTAAATTAATGGTTTAAGTAAAGGAGACTTCGATAATTCCAATTGCTGGTTAATTATTACGGCATTCAGTTATTCTATTAATATTTAATGATTCTAATTTATCTAATTTTTTCCCTTTGTTTTCAAAATGAAGTAATTTAATATTGTTTTCGCTGTCAAAAGTACGGTTAAGCAAGTTTAAGTGTGTTGCAAAATTAGATTTATCATTTTTTAATCTATAGGAGGCAATATGCTCGTTGAGCCTTGTTTTTATTGATCTACCACTTCGACCTATATTTGTACCAAAAATGAACTGTTTAGCAAACTAGTTTTAAAAATGTATGTTTTCTGTCCCCTGTTAAAATACTTATTTGATCTTATCTCCAAAATAATTTATCAGAATCGAAATCGAAATCGAAGAAATAGGGAAATATCACATACTACGAATACAGATAAAAATATATGAAATGCATTTAGAATAATTAATTGAACTTTTTAAAATCAGTATGGATACTCTGGAGAAATGTTTTCATATTTAACTTTTTTTTTAAATATCAAAAAATGTCACTCGAAAAACGCGACATGTTTGGCCTTGGTTGTTGTGACGTCAAGATTCGTGATAATGTTCTTAAAAAATTTCAATGGCTAGGAACAAATAAACATGAATCGCGACGCATTAGGGGCGTGACCAATGGATTGACCTTTTTTGCAAAAATTCAAAATTACAAATTATTTTTTTTAGAATTTACTCTACCATATTTCATAGACCTTCAATACTTTAAAAATGTTTTTAAAACAAGTAATATTTCCATCTTACATATTTGTGCACGACTGACCTAATATAGCGATTGAATGCGTAAATAATGTAACTAGAGTTTTCCTTGTAAAAGTTCTAATTTATACACACATTCTGATATCTGCAAATACCTTACTTGCGTTGCACATTTTTTTAATTCTGTCGAAACTAGGTTATTCGCCAGATAAGTGATTCACAGCCATGCATTCGTTTATTGCTGATTTAATCTACGCAATGGTTATTGCTATAGATGTATCATATTATATGCACTTAAGAACTATTTAGTAAGTTATCTTTTTACAACAACCTTCAATGCAGTTTTTAAAATACTCGCTATTTAATTAAGAAGAGTGTACATCGTCCCTGCACAGGTACCTGGAGCGTAAAACTGATCATCCTACCTTCTTGTACCTAAAAATGATCAAGGTACGCTGCAATTTGTGTACCAATGCAGTTCCCTATGTACCATTAGGTGCGGAAAGTGAAAAATGATAATGGTATTGATGATTTAAATGTTTAACAGTATTTTTGTGTATCATTTGAAGGTATTAAAATCAAACTTAGATATCTCCACCAAAAAAGGAAAATTAGTTATTGATGACAAAATAAACTATACTAAAAACCTACCTACCTAAATAATAGCGTAATTGAAAACCGTCTCTACATCTTGCAAAACTATATTTCAATTACACTACTTAACACCGCAAATTTAGCGTCCTCCATTGAGTTAGTGAACCATAATTAGAAATATAAAAAAACTAAGTAATTTCTTCAATGGAGATTCTAAGAATGCTTCTCATACCCTCATGTCATCTTTATATATATAAATAAATTACGTTTTCTTGTCATAGGAATATGTATTTGAATGTACTAAACGCTATATTTTATTTTTTACTATATATCTTGTATGTATGTATCATACTTGTAAAAGCTCTCCGGGCGTTTATGTGAATAAAATAAATAAAATAAACAAAAAAAATAAAACAGATAAAATAGATTAAAGAGGTAATAGATTAAATATATAAAATAGATAAATAGATAAAATAGATAAAAATAGATAAAATAGATAAAATAATAAAAAAATATAAAAAAATATGTGTATAAAAAAATAAAAAATAAACAAAATGAACAAAATAAACAAAATGAACAAAATAAACATAATAAACAAAAAATAAACAAAATAAAGCAAATACACAAAATAATCAAAATAAACAAAATAAACAAAATAAATAAAATAAATGAAATAAATTAAAAAATGAAATAAATAAAATAAATAAATAATGCGCGGGCCGCTTAAAAAGAAGCGAATTCGCTCTATTGACGCTTTTGTCGCTGTGCTTGCCTTTATTATAAAAGAAGAATTGAAGATCGTTTTTCATTTTCTAATTGAAAGCTAGCATTGAGACGCATCGATCATCTGAAAAAAAACTAGCCAAAAACCGGTTTAAAAGATTGAAATACGATAAAATATCTTCTTTTGAAAAAACAATTTTTAAAAAAATGTATAAATATCTATTGTGTAAAAAAATTACTGCTCTAGTGCAACAATCCATGGAGAAAATACAGGAATACATTTGTACGAAGAAACTTCCAACCGCGTTTCCTTTTGCGGATTCTAATATTTGTAAACAAGTTAAAAACTCTCGCATGCATATTTATAGCAACGTTTGATTTTATAACTGGTTTATTTTTAGTTTGAATTTTATTAATAAACAGTAGAAATAAATTTTACAGAATAAGCTTAATCAACCTTGCAAATTGGTGACTCTGCTGAATCACGTTTTTGTTATTTAGCCATAAATTTTAATTTATACAATAACGCGTTTTGCTTCTCACGTGCAAATAATAAAATATGTTTGCTATTCACATTTTCAAACAGTACTAATATTGTTTTTGTAATTTTGTGTATAAAGTATCGTTCACACGTGGACAACACAATATGCATATGGGATTTTGAATCAGCTAAAATAATGAAGCTCTTATTTATATCCTTGGTTAGAAGCCAATTAGAGTACAACTCTACTACCTATATGGTCCTTTTTTTACAAAATTCACATAAATATTGTTAAATGAGACTGACGAAAATTTTTATGATTTATTAATTCCAAACAGCATATTCCTATAAAACGAATTAACTACACGTCTTTATTAATATATTTGAATTTACCTACTCTGGAGGATCGCAGGCCAATAACTGACTATATATTTTTTGTATGTAAAATCATTACTTCTAAATTCAATTATTGCGAATTCCTGGGTTTAATAAATATTTATAGATCAACACTTAGAATTAGACAAAATACTCTTACTTATTGTCATCCTACTCAAACCAACTATCTTTGTCACTACCTATATCGCGCATACACAGACTAAGAAATGAATGTACCTCTCATATCGACATTTTAAACCTGAGTTTCTGTGAATTTAATTCAATTCTTTATAAATATTTCATGATGTTCTATATAAACGATTTACGATTAATTTGCAAAAGCTACTTATGCTGAAGATTTCCTGCTAACTCCATTTTATGTTCATAATATACTGACTTCTTTATATCTTTTGTATGATGACATACATACATGTATATATATTTTTCTGGGTATTTTTCTTCAAATACCTATGTTTTATTATTGTTTTTTTTTTTAATTTTTTATATTTAACTGAAATCATTACATTCTTATATTGTAAAAGGCATTTGTACCGTATAATAAATAGATAAATAATAAATACATGACAATATTACCTCGTCCCAGCTCTGTGAACAGTCTCGACCGCGCAAGACAGAACACCGGGACAATACTAAAATTCGGCATCAGTGAGCGCTGTGAAAATGATCACACGACGATGTTTATTACGATCGTGCTTACGAAAGAAATGATTTATTTTATACTAAGAAGTATTGGAATTATTAAAGAACGAAACTGAATAATAAAAAAATAAAAAATTCTGCCCCCATTTTTTATAGAAATTTACGAGAGCAAGGCGTCGGCAATGTGTCGAGGAAATCGCTATTGTCATATCTTGTCCGTGAGCGTTTACTTGGGAATAGCCTGCCCATCTATCTCCGCGACAATGTCTCGGAACATTAATTTATCCCACGAATTTCTCTTTACACGTGGACACAAGTCTAGCCTGGGACAAAACAAAATTGTATTGTCCGAGTGTAAACGGCCTTTAAAACGTTTTTGTGTTTGATCAATGGTGTTAGCATAATAGAGTTTACTTAAAAACTCTAAAAAAAACATCTCCAACTAAATTTTATTTGTTGTCTTGTTGACTAGCTTTCAAATAATAATATAAATGTTTGTAAGGTAACCATGGCGTAGAAATGTTTTTTTTTTAATGATTTCAGTTGAAATTACTACTTGCTCAAATTGGGATAAAAAAAAGGCTTTAAAATATATTAGCAGTTTTAGAAATGCGTTTAATCTAAAAACCTAGACAACCTTTATGTGTTTATTTTTTTACTTGAACGCCCATAGGGCTTTTTACATTTTTATATACATCTTTATTATTCCCTTTCCGTACCTAATGGTGCATATGGAACTGCAATGGTACACCAATCGCAGCGTATTTTGATCATTTTTGTTACATGAAGGTAAGGTGATCAGTTTTACCTTTCAGGTACCAGTCTAGGGACCATGAAATATTCTAGTGTAAAAACAAATGTAAAAGAAGTCTGATGTTTCCCTATTATACTTGTTGGATCCAAAATAAAGATATTATTATTTTTAGTGGCTGACAATTGATTTTGTGAAACTAAATATATTCTTATCCGTAAAAGGGACCAATTTAAATAAATATCACTGCAAATAATATTATATGTACAAACAATTAATTGTGAAACGTTGTGCTCTAAATTTTAATCCTAGTAATTAAATAAACAAGTGTGTAATGAATAATAAAACAAAATGGCCAATCCAGATCAAAGTGTAACTATGGATTCGTTGGTGAAAAGTGATTCAGATGAAAAAACTATCGATGAAAATAGATCAGATGTGACTGTAACAGGTAAGGACGATGAATTAGATCAAGATCGTCAAGAGAATTTGAACAAAATGCATCTACAGCCAGCCGTTGACGATGCAGATAATAATTCAAAGAAGAAAATGCGGATCAGAAGTGGGTCTCTCGGATCAGAGCCTAATACTGAATTCAAAAGTATTGAGCCGCATAAGACAGAAAACGGATCAAAACCCAAGGCTGAAAATGAATCTCTATCCAAAGAAGCAAATGGCAAAGTTCCGGGAGAATTGAAGGAGATTCAAAAGATGTCCTTCATGGAAGAAGAATCCATCAGGGAAAGAAGGAGAAACGCTCTGCTCAAGGAGTGTGCCCACATCTTGAAGCAAGAGGAACAAAAGTATACCAAGGAGGCATTGAGAAGAGTTCTGCAGGATGCGGTAAGTGATTCAAAATTAATTTTGCTAATTAATTTTTTCTTAATTTGTATTTTTTGCAATTGTTTTGTCATCATTTCAATCGGAAAGCGTCTGCATTTTATAACAATGCTTTGTTTTTAAAATTATTTTTGGTTATATATTGTTTATTAGTTAAGGTATAACTAATAACTAGGTGTTAAAATTTTATTTGTACAACTATCTAAATAAATACATTCGGTACGTTACATTTCAACTTGATGTTAGAAATTCACATAGTATTATATTTTCCGTTTGGTTATACCAGTGGTCGGCAAACTCATTAGTCAAAAAAGCTAAAGATCAGCAGTTAAACAATAAAGATTTTAAAAGCCGAATTCTTAAATGTTTTAAACTGTTTCTTCTGGAATGGCAACGAACCTTAAAATAAAGTACCAGGAATAACATATAGCGAAAGTTCACCGGTTCATCTTGGGGAGCATCTCCACGTGTACTCCGCACTTCTGTCTTGGGTTTGTGTGTCTCCGCAGCAGAGTACGCTTGTCCCGTTTGGCAGAAGTCAGCACACGCCAAGCAAGTGGATATTGCTGTAAATGACATGGCGCCACTGGAGTACGGCTGTCTTAAGCCCACACCGGTACACCAACTTTATCCTATAATAGGAATCGCTCCACCCAACACCAAAAGAAACGTAGCAGCGGGCGCAGAGAGACACAAACAGATCCATGACACTAGACATCCTCTTTATGATCATCGAATGGCTCCTCCGAGGCTGGGATCATAAATGAGTTTCCTCAAAGTCACAACTGACTTGGAGA
The DNA here is from genome assembly GCA_022494885.1 of Micrasema longulum. Classification (NCBI taxonomy): domain Eukaryota; kingdom Metazoa; phylum Arthropoda; class Insecta; order Trichoptera; family Brachycentridae; genus Micrasema; species Micrasema longulum. Next base: position 8,248 of record JAGVSM010001179.1, on the reverse strand, counting down.
CCTCTGCAGAAAAACGCAGAGAGGATCTGTGGAAAGAGGAACTTGGCGATAGGCTCTGGATAATGCCATCTGAAAGCAGAAACACTGCCCATAGTTTTGACTTCCCTACGTGGAAAGTTCTTAATAGACTAAGGGTAGGGGTGTCTAGATGCAAAAACAATCAACAGAGGTAGGGTTTTCTGAAGGGAGATGTCATGAACTGCGATTGTGGAGAGATGCAGGATGATTCTCACCTGCTGCGGTATCCACAAATGGAGTTAACTTGTGATGAGAATGATTTGAGGATGGGCACTGACAAGGAAATATCTGTGGCTGCACACTGACTGAAGTCCGGACCCGAAAAGTAAGTAATCATAAAGTACGTGCATAATCAACAGAAAATATGCGTATTCGTTCTCCATTTTCACTAGATATTCTTTGAATTGGCGATGATAAAAAGCTTTATCTAAAATTGTGATGACAATATTGATAATTAAAACATTTTTTCTTAAAATGTCTGCGCACAAAGCGGTTCTTGTTGAATGATGCAATGGAAAAGACGTATCATGTGATCAATTGTCTCTAGGGCATTTAAAATATTGTTTTGACAAAGACCTTTTTTAATTAAATTATAATAAAACTACTTTTATTTTAACCATTGAAAAAAATACATAAAATTACCGGCAGGTTTCGAAGCTACAACTAGCTTCCTTTACTAAATCATTATTAGTAAAATATACCCTGAAAAGAAAGCTTGTACAGTTTTGAAGCCGCGTCGGTAAAAAAAACCGGTTATAAACAAAGTTGTTTTATTTTATTTTTAATTATAATGAATACCACAAAGTAAGTGCTTCATATGTAAATTTTATAAAAGGAAAAAAAATATGCTAATTGTATAAACGCACAAATAATATTTTGCACAGTAACAGAATGGTTTTTTATAAGAAATGTGCCATAATTCAATGAATATAAAAAATCTTAAAATGTTATCTAATTAAAAATTTCTTGTAGAACAATATCATAAATTAAACGGGTTCAAAAGCCTGCAGAAGGTTAAATATCCCTACTATTAAAATTTTCAGTCAATTAGGAATATCTAAAAACTTTTTACTATTGAAACTGGATGGGTAAAAAAACATCTAAGCGAATCTTGACAGAAAACACTTCGTCTTACGAGGAGACGTGTTCTGACTTTTCTGCATACAAACGCATTTTCTCCCTGGATTTCGGTAAAAAAGCAGTGATTTTTTTACATACTGTATGTATTTATTATTTACCTTTGGCGTGCCTCAATTGTTTTGCTTTTTTGATAATTTATTTCTAATGAGAGCTAGGACCATCTAAAAACCCATAAAAAAATTACTAAATAGTAAAAAGTAAATTTAATGAAAAATTATTTATTTTTAATATTGTTGACTCCCATTCGTGCTGCTGCGGATCAATCTACTAAACACATCCTGTGGCCTTGTCTTTTTCCTCCTCTTTATGATTACCGAATGGAGCTTTTTGCTACTATACGTGGCCCTGTTATAAGTCCTGTCGGATATATAAATCTGGTGGCTTCTAAAAAGGATTTCAAGGTTTTTAAAAACTTTTGCAATAATTTCGTCGAATCGATCATGTCCAATCAATTTAATCCCAGTCAGTAAAAAATTCACTTCCCCCTTTTCTCAATCCAATATAATGCATAATATGTACTTCTGGATTGCGTTCTTTCGTCACAAAGATGCTTAGACTACTAAATTACAGAGAGCTGTTTCGGGCAGGTTTTCTCGTTCGGCAACGAGCAACTTTTCCGTGTATGTGGGCACCGCCATGGAGACTCGTGTCCTTAGATGCCTTGTGTGGAATATGGTGGGCAAGCTGCCGTCTTCGGACGTACGTTATGCAAATATGATAATGTCTTCGGACATATTCTTAAAACGCACTATTAAGTAAATAACAGAATTTATCGATACTGTTCCTGGCCGATTACCGTTCTTTCCCATCCTTCCCTTGACCCATCCTTATGGTACCTACCTAACATCAAGATAGAAGATATTCAAAATCAGAAGATTCGGATTTAGAACAAAAACCAAACAACATTTTCGACTTCACATAAATTGGATAAAAGTGCTTGGATTCGTCGCGCGTCGTGGAAAACATTGTAACATTTTATAGTTCATTTTGTCATCCAGTGCCCGAAATTGAAGAACATTAAAATCATATTAAAGGTAGGTATCCATTCCATTTTCCTATCCTTTCTTCAAATATTTCGCAATCACAAAACTGAATGAAATTCGTTTTTTATTTACAGTCCGCCTTTTCGTTAACACACACATATGCACATAAAAATAAATTTTCAATTTCTATGTACAAATACATATCTCGAACAGCTGTAGCTTGCAGGGGAGAATCATCCATATATTAGATTTTGCTTTATAGGAGTTTTAACTATGGGAAAATGAATAAAATAATTTTTAATTATTATAAATTAACGTCACTGTTTATATCTTTCTCAAAAAAAAATGAACATCTTTAAGCGCACCCAGCACCTAGCCCGTTCCCAGTGCGCAGTGGGGGGAAAAAACTGGCTAATTACTGCGGCTTATTTCTTCAAACAAAATGTATACTGTATTTTAACATCTCGAAATCCAGTAGGTACATTTTTCTTCCTGAGTTTACTTGCAGATTACAGTTATTATTTAAAGCTTCTCTATTTGGAGAATAGCACTTCGAACATTATTTCCCAAACAACATTTTCCTTTGATAGTATTCTGTTGACATATGACACCAGTTCTTTCGTCCGCTCGGTGCTGCGTCAATTTTTGGCATTATTCATTTTTACAAGAAAACGAAGCGGGCAGTGACGGTCGCGTAGCGGTGTAACATGTTTTATTGCAATATCATTGTGAATATATCTAATGAATGTCATTGTTTTTTTTTAAAAGTTTATTCAGAAAAAAATATATGTCAACGTTTTCCATTACGTAAACGAAAAATGCATTTTTTGTATTGTGTACTGGGGAGTGATGAGTTGAATGCGTACATCTTATTTTTAATAAGTAAAAATTTTCAGTATAAAATGTAAATTACAGGAAAAATACAGTGTTTTCAATCAGTGCTACACAAAAAAGAATTATGAATAATTTATTAATTTTATTTTGTTGACTTTTTATTCATTTATTTACACGCCCGACGGGCTTTTACATTTATTAGAAATACATTCAAGTACAGCAGTGAAACATAAGTATGTACATTTAGTTAAAATTAAAAATAACGTGAGAAAAACTAAAAAATACAATAATAAGTAAAAATTAGGAAATGTACGAACATGGGTATATGGGTATGTAGAAAATTATTTTATAAATTTACATATAAAAACATACACACATACATACACAGGCATATGCATGCATACACACACATATATACATACATACATGCATATATATTTACACATATATGCATATACATAGACATATATATATACATTTTTATAGAGATACTGAGAAAAAAAAGTAAATAAAGAACAATATTAACAATTTTTTTACGGATTAATTTATAACCTTTTGAATACTTAACCTATAATTATATAAAGACAGACGAAATGTATCAACTTTATCACTATCGTTACCAAGCCGGTGTAGTTACATATATAAATATTAGATAAGTTTAATTGGTAATAATTATTTTTATTTCAAATAAGTAGGTATTCTATCTTCTGTTCTTAGAAAAAGAAGCCGCGTATATACTTAATAACTTATATATACGTATGTACATGCAGGTACAAATTATGAAAAAGAAAATATCGCTTACCTATTAAAAGAGTCACAGCTCGCCACTGGTAGCTGGTTAAATTTACCAGTTCACAAAATGGATTTCGTTGGGATTTATACAATTATCATTTCGTGAAACGTTTTGATAAGTTTTCGTAATGGTTACATAGTGGGTGATGTTAATTGAGAAGGTATTCCATATAGTTAGTAGACAGGGCGTGGTGGATGTATCAATCTTCCGATAACTCCGTTATTACTTGCCCGAAAGATGTTTCTTAAAAGAGAGACTAGAAAATAATATACAGAAACAGACAACCGAACACGACCGAAGTCATGTCATTCCTTGTACACTGGAGGACAACATAACCGCAACACTTTTTGGTTTAATATTTATTTTACTACGAATTATTTGTGCATGTTGATTATTTGTTCTTTGATATGATTTAATTTTTCTTTTCAAAATTCTCAATAACATAGTTGATTCGCCGTATCTTTTACAAAATATTGGTTTCCGTTGTCCTCTTCGCTATACTAGATTATATTCCCTTTTTTATGTACCAACTTGTAAAAACAATTATACCTCGAATTCATTCATTAGACGTACCTGTAGAAATTATAACGGACTCAGTATTGATGACATTTTTAACTGCACGTTGCATTTGGACAGAAAATTTCTTCATGGGGTCGATTATTTGGGATAGTTGCTGAATGTACATCTTGAGTAGTTTATGCTATGTATATGTGCCGCATGTAATGTATATGTTTGTGTGTGTTTTATATGTGCGTTCATGTGTGTGCGTGGATGGCTCGAAGTGTACATTCGGTATTTTTATTTATTTTAATTTATTACCTCCATGGAAAATGCAAATGTCAACAATTATCCTTTTTTCACTTAAAATTCTTATTTATTTTTTATTTTTTGTCACATTTAATGTTTATATCTTTTTAATTTATGAAAACTTAATTGGTCTTTTTATGTTAAAAAAATGTTGTTTTTAGTACTTATTTTGTATGCCTGTATGTTTTCTAAATAAAATAAAATAAAATAAAATAAAATGTTGTGTATACGAAGTACCAGGTTGCAGAATTTTTTACCAATTATTTTTTTTATGTGGGAGTTGCTTTATTATCTACCTTGCTTACTCGTATAATATACAAACATAGAATTAAGAATAGTTCTGAAACCGCATAGGCGCATCAAATAGAAGGCAACTAAACTACTCTTAAACGAGTAGTTTTACGTTTTGACCCATTAGTTTCTTTGTAGACGTCGCTCAGTACACAACTCCCGATTGGAATTCAAATATGCCGGGTTGTATCGGTTAAAAGTGTAAAAATACTGCTGGGATCTTAAATTAAAGAAACAGGATGGGATCTAATTTCACGTGTTAGTAGCAAATGCATTACTTAAAAATTGAAATATTTTTCCATCTGTCAGATTGTCAAAGAAAACAAAATAGACATTTTGTTAGTGTTGTCAGGTAAGTATTTTTTTACCCTACTTTGCTCATCTAATAAGATAACTATTGACCTCGAATTAAACAACGCCGTGGTGGACATTTGACCGACATAATCTTTAAAATATAAAATATTATTTAACATGACATAAAAATATCCGTTTTGTCATACATATAATGGCAGGTATAATTGCATAAATATATTGTGTATGTGTATAAAATGTTAAATGAAAATAAATTGAAAAAACTCTATCAATGTTGTCAACAAAAGCAAAGTTGCAAAAATCCACGTTCTTTGTAACATTTGTGCCTTGATACTCAAAATCCCCTGACTCTCTCAAACAAAACCATCGAAAGGGTCGAGAGTTTCAACTACCTGGAAGTATATGTTACAGAAAGGGGTAGCTTTCAAAAAGAACTGGGAGTGCGACTAGTAATAGCAAGGGCCACATTCAACAGTATGAAGGCTATCTGAAGATTGGATAGTCACTAAGTGAAAACCAAATGCCGCCTATGTAACGCCTGCATAACACGTATTCTCCTCGACGAATGCGAATCGTGTCTCCTTAATAGGGACTAAAACAGCAAAATTCTGAGTTTTGAGAATAGGAGAGTAGGTAGAATAGGGTAAGACAAAGTAAACAATCATTTTAAAAAAGATTTACAATTGTGCAATGAGTTAGCTAAAGAAATAAATGAAATGGAAAGCCTTAATGTATTAAAAATCAATTAAAAAATTCGTTTTTTTTTAGGAACAATCTTTTAAGCCTTTTTATTTTTGGTTCTATTGTCGTTGCTTTATTCTGAAGATTAACATTCACCATTCTGCCCATATTTGAACATTCCTTCAATTATTTCATCCGTTGATGTTTGTGAAGTTAAAGAGCTGAAATATTTACATCTCTGTTATAATGTGTTAATATTAACAGCTCCATTACAGAATCCAGAACTTGTCTACAAAAATTTGGACGAACTCAAAATATTATTGATAAATCCATCTGGTCCATGAAGAAGTATAGAAATTGAACAAATAACATTTTCAGGCGTTACCTAGTAAGTAGGTGAAATAATTCAATGAGATGAATCTCACCTGCATAAATAAAGGTTTCAGCTCTTTAACTTCACAAACATCAACAGATGACAGAATTGAAGGAATATGGATGTTCAAATATGGGCAGAATGGTGAATATTACACAGTGTGTAAAGTGGCCACTTATAATGAACTCTTTTTTTCTGTGATATATTTTGTTGCCTTTTAAAATAATAAGGAATATAAGTATGTTTTTTTAAATATTTTTTATTTCCTTTTTTAATTACTATAAAAAAGAATACCATAAAATCTTTTACAGAATATTTTATTTTCTCTTTCTTATGTTACACAAAAATATTTTAACTGTCCGTATATTATAGGAGCAAAAATTCATTGACATTTTCTTGTATACCCGCGAACAGGCCATGCCTTTGTGGGATTTTTTTGTTTACTATTTATATGTATTTCATTGCTATGTAATTATCCTTTATTTTTTTAACTCTGTTTACCTTTTATGTATACTTAAAAAAATATAATAATTAACAGTAAAAAAAAAACACAATAGTCCAGTTTTTGCCGTTCTGAATTTAAAAATGCAGAAATTATCAAAACAACCTATTCCCCAGGGAGAAAATCCAGCCAGTCTGCAAGCATTTGGGCGTACTCAAAACATTTTTGAATTAACTACCTGGTAAAAAAAGAAGTATAACAATAGGAAAATTGTTTTCAGGCGTTGCCTAGTGGGTGAATTGGTTCAGCCAGATGAATCTCACCCACGTGATAAAGGTTTCAGCTCTTTTACTTCACAAAAGTCAACAGATGGAAGAGTTGAGGAAATGTGAATGTTCAAACATAGGCAGAATAGTGAATGTTACACAGTGTGTAAAGTGGCCACTTAATCTACCTTTTTTTACCTCTTATGTATATTGTAATTTATTTTTTTTAAATCCAAGGACAGGTCATAAGCCCTGTAGATGACTAGAATACTTGTTACCTTCTCTTAAATGTTCTTTTATTCTGAAGAATTGAAATATTTTGGATTTCTCCTTCATTCATAAAAAAATATCGATGAAGAGTAATTTATAAATGATATGTGTATAATTAATTTAGATCACATTGTCTAACAATGAAGTGGTTCTCATGCGATGGTCAAGTCTGTAGTCTTGTTCCTACTAGAAGTAACATGTGCCAAGCCCATAACGACCCGTAGTGATGGTAATTGCTCTATTGATTTCTCGATATGAACAGTAAAATATTACACACTCAGTTCTCCGGGCAATGGCAGGCGAGAAAGTTAATTACTGGAATAAGTTCGACGGTTATCTCAACGGAGACGGAGCAATTATTTTGTCGGCAGACAGACATATCCAGACCAACACTCCCTCCTGACCACGAAAACAGTTTTTTCCAAAAGGAAAAACCCGCTAAGGCTCTATTTCAGAGGCTTGTCAGCCGGTGGGAAAGAGAGAATGTGGAGGCAGGTTATTTATTTATTTTATTTTATTTTTTCAAGAATTAACGGCACAAGTACCTTTTACATTACATATGTTTGTGCTGTTACATGTTCACTTAATTGCCATACTTACTAGTTCTTTGCTCGATGCATTATTATTGAGTTTTTTAAAATTATTTTTTGTTATTAACCTTTTAAAATCATTCTTGTTGTTGAAATTCCATTTGTCGATTCGTTTTGAAGCTGCAAGACTTTTTGTGATGTTAAGTATCATATTATTTTTATCATATTATGTAAATGTTATCAACTATCAAATATCTAAATTTAGTAAATGGGGTCTAGAATTGCAACCGTCCATGCGCTCAGCAGCTGCAAGACTTGTTGTTATCTAACTTCCAATTTTATAAATTTGCTTTTTATTTCGTTTTTAAAATATCACTTAAACTCTAAACTTCATTGTCAAATAATAAAAAATAAAAAAAGTAAATAGGGGCTAGATTTCTTATTGTCCATGCGCTCTGTAGCTGCAAGACGTTCTGTTATCTAGCTCAAATATATCATAATTGGAGAC